>JALJCO010007256.1:0-61407 GCA_023101725.1 Atherinomorus stipes | reverse complement strand
AACATCATTCACCATTGTTCATTATTATTCACCATCATACAACATCATTCACTATCGTCCACCATCATTCACCTTCTTTCCCCATCATTTTCTATCATTCACCAACATGAAATGAAAAGAAAAAACTTCATTTATCCCAGAAGGGAAATTCAATATTATAATAGGCTCGTACTCTTTTCTTTTGAACAAAATATCATACATATGAAATAATAATTCAACAATACTAATCATCAGTCAGTCTTGTTCTTCAAGGTGATGCTGCTGGCAGGAATGAATTTCTGTATCTCTCCGTCCTACAGCGAACCTGACGCAGCTTCCCACTGAACACACTGTTGATTCTTCACCGTGTTGTGGAGAGGAGGAAGAATCCTCCATCATCTTCATCAGCTTGTGCAGCATTCTTTTCTGAACGATCATCTCCAGCGGCTCCAGAGTTATCCCCAGCACAGAACCAGCTTTCTTGATCAGCTTGTTTAGTTTCTTCAAGTCTCTGATTCTGATTCTGCTTCCCCAGCAGATGCTGCAAAGCTAATTGCACTTTCCACAACAGACTTGTAGAAGATCTGCAACATGTTGGTGCAGACGTTGAATGATCTCAGCTTCCTTAAGAAGTAGAGTCTGCTCTGACCTTTCTTGTAGATGTAGTCACTGTTGCATTTCCAGTCGAATCTGTTGTCCAGCTGAACTCCAGGTATTTGTAGTTCTCCACCACCTCCACCTCCTCTTCCAGGATGTAGACAGGACTATGCTGCTTATTCTTGCTCCTCCTGAAGTCAACAATCATCTCTTTAGTCTTGCTGGTATGGTAACATATTGTCACATTTATGGTCAGTACAGTATGTTTGCTGTTTTATGTAACTGTACAGCACCTTTACTATTTTTTATCTTATTTTTTTTAATGTTTTATGGTTTTTATCTGTTGTGAAGCACTCTGCACACCTTTGGTTACATAGATGTTCTATATAAATAAACTTGAACTTGAATAAGTTTACACCTAAAACACACATCCTTATTCATCTCCTAAAACAGAACACCAGAAACCTAAATAAGTTACATTTCAAGTGTTTTAAATGATCCTAAACTTCATCATTTCTCAGTTACCGTCCTTGAAGGGAAAGGTACACACAGGAGAAAAAAATCAGGATAAATGATCTACATTTAATATTGCAGCCCCCAAACACAGCTCCACTGAATCAAAGTGAGACCTGTGGTTTCCAGAATAACTGCATGACCCGGTTTACGCAGCACTGCAGCGAAGAACCAACTGCTAAGTGTGTCAGTCTTGGTCCATGGATCTTCCCTGAAACTGGTGCACGAGTCATTTTCAGAGAAAAACTCAGCATGAAGCGTTGAAAGTAAAGAAAACACCAGAACAAAGACAATAACTCGACAGATCAGAATCAAATCTGAGGATTGTTGGTGTCAGTCTCTGTTCTTAGACAGCTGTGCTGTTATGTTTGTCCTGACATTGTTTCCGTACCGTATGAAAGTCTTTTGAGAACTACATGGGATCGTGTGATTTTTCATCCTGCTCAGATGTGTAGATGTCGCCCCTGTTGCTATAAAGATAAACAGTTAACAGCATCATCCCGACTCTTCATCAGTGTAAACTACAATGTCTAGGTGAAACATGGAGGTGGGAGAGGGGTGCTGAGGGACTCTACGTCTGAATGCCAGTTTAGGTTCAGTTAGAAACCTTCAGCGAGAAACCTTCAAGACCAAATGTTTCATTCCTCAACCTGCCATGAAGCATCCTGTGTTCACCATTGTTCACCAACCTTCAACCTTTTCACAATCGTACACAATCGATCATCCTCTTAACCCAGTGTTCACCACCATTAGTTATCATTCATATCTTTCACCATCATTTATCATCATTGACTATTGTCCATCATTTTTCAACACCATTCACCATTGTTCACCATCGTACAACATTGTTTGCCATCGTTCACCATCATTCAACATCAATCAGCATCATTAAACACCATTCACCATTATTCACCCTCTTTCACCATCATACATTATTCACCATCGCTCACCATCGTTCACCATTGTTTACCATCATTGACTATCACTCACCATCATTAAACATCAGTCACCATTTTACATTATTCACTATATTTCACCATCGTTCAACATCATTCACCATCATTCACCATTTTCAAATCATTCACCATCCTTTACCATCATGCACCAACTTTCAACATCATTCACCATCATTTACTGTTGATCTTATTTTTCACAATCATTTACCATCGTTCACTATTGTTCACCATTGTTCACCATTGTTCAGCACAATTCACAATCGTTCATCTTTCACCATTATTCACTATCATTCACATCATTCGACTCTTTGTTCAACATCATTCACCATCATTCACCTTCTTCATTACCATTGATTTACCAGCATTTTTCACCATCATTCACCTCCATCTTTCACCATCATTCACTAACGTTCACCATCATTCACCTCCATTGTTCACCATCATTCAGTCATCATTTACCTCCATCGTTCACCATCATTCACCTCCATCTTTCACCATCATTCACTATCATTCACTTCCATCTTTCACCATCATTTACTCTCGACCTCCATCGTTCACCATCATTCACTACCATCACCTTCATTCACCTCCATTAGCATCATCACATCCATGATTCACCATCATTCTCTATCATTCACATGATTCACTTCCATTGTTCACCATCATTCTACTATCATTCACTATCATTAGATTCCATTGTTCTCTATCATTCACCATCATTTGAGCATTGCTGTTTTTGTGGTCTATTTGTTTTGTAATCAGAAGTCATATTGTGTGAGTTACCAGTTGTAAATCCAACTGGAAGACCCCTTGAAATCAAATTTTGGACTCAGAAAGACGGTGATGACTCTCCAGTTATTACCAGTGAAAGATGGCTGCTGCACAAATCAACACTCAGGGAAACCAGAAATAAACATTTATCCAAACCTTCTTGTCTTGAGTATAATTCAGTGTTAATGCAGTTCTTTTCAACTCCTACAGGGAAGAAGGATCCCGTACAACACGGAACAGGATGAATTCTGTAAAGTGTGAAAATGTTTAAGACGTTAAATAATGTGATGTTTTTACATTTTCCTGCTAATGACAGGAACTGTGGCTAAACATGGTTGGCATGTTAAATCCAACTAAAAACAGAAACAATGAGCAGTTTCTGCTTCGTCCTGGTCTGGTTCTTATTCATTCAACATCTACGAGTTTTTAATCAAGTATTTTGTCTTCAGTGAGGAACGGACTACAACACAAATACATTACCACATACAATAAAACAAATGTGTTCAATGAGTGATTGTTTAAATCAGTCTTTTCTTAATTTGACAACAAATTATAATTCAGATATAATATAGATATATAATATAAAATTAAAACAAAAAGCTTTGTGATGGTTTTCTATATTCTAACTCGAGCTAGTATATGATGTTTATAGTGAGATGTCTGTAGCGACTGAAAAAGTTCATATTTGCTTCAGTTCAACATTTTCAGAAAAAAACAACATTTTTCATCAACGTCAGCAGGACAGTTTTATCCTTCATCATGGTTGGAAACTTCACAGCTCAGGTTGTGATTTAAAGATAATATAAATCATTATTAGTCATTTCATTGAATGTTTTGATAAAGACACTGATGCAGACACATCTGCTGGAAATCTGAAGCTACTTTGACAACCTGAGGAATCAAACAGCTGCTTATCGTCCTGATCAGCTCTTGAAATTTGATGAATCTTTTGTTGTTTTTCGCTTTTCCATCTTTTTTTCCAATCAGAAAGGCCTCAAAGGCATATTTTTGTTATTTCTTCTTTTCGAGACGTGGTCTAATTGCTGGAACGGTTGCTGTTGCAGCTGTGAATTCCCACCTTTCTGTCGTCCTGCAGCTTGAAATGATTCCTGTCTGCCGACACTGATAAGGTGTGGGGGCCTATCTGATGTCGCTTGCTGAGGAAGCACGATTACATCTCAGCTATAAAGTCACTTCAGTCTTTTCTAAAATAGCTGCAAGGCGAAAAGTTGCTCTGGCTAGAAAAATGTAATCTGCAGGACAAAACGGTCAAACGAAGCCGGGACACGACGATGTGTCATGATCACCTGAACACGGTGGTGTGTTTCAGGCTGGAAACAAACGAGCTCAGCAGAGAAGGATTTTCTCCTCACTACTGTCAGATGGAGGAAAATGAGTTCAGATATTCACGAGGATCTGATCCCTGAGGACAGACGAGGGTCGAACTGGTCGGTTCGTGATCAGGTCCTGATGGTCTCCAGAACAGCAGAGACCTGGATCAGGACCAAACGGAAACCTCCGGCGAGAAAGTTGAAGCCACGCGAGATTATGAAAGATTGTAATTCCCCCCACCCCCCCGTCCACTAGGGGCGGGTGGCAAGACAGACTCAATCCCCATAAACTCCCATATTAAAAAGGCTTCACAGCAAAAATAAACATGTTCAGAGGAGAAATAAACATGTTTACAGAAGAAATAGTCATCTTTACAGTAGTTTACCTCAGAAATAAGCATGTTAACAGGATAAATAAACATGTCTACAGCAGTTTATGGCAGAAATAAACATGTTTACAGGAGAAATAAACACATCGGCAGCCGTTTACCTCAGAAATAAACATGTTTACAGGAGAAATAAACATCTTTACAACAGTTTACTTCAGAAATAAGCATGTTAACAGGATAAATAAACATGTCTACAGCAGTTTATGGCAGAAATAAACATGTTTACAGGATAAATAAACATGTTTACAGTAGTTAACAGGAGAAATAAACATATTGACAGCAGTTTACCTCAGAAATAAGCATGTTTACAGGATAAATAAACATGTCTACAGCAGTTTATGGCAGAAATAAACATGTTTACAGGATAAATAAACATGTTTACAGTAGTTAACAGGAGAAATAAACATATTGACAGCAGTTTACCTCAGAAATAAGCATGTTTACAGGATAAATAAACATGTCTACAGCAGTTTATGGCAGAAATAAACATGTTTACAGGAGAAATAAACACATCGGCAGCCGTTTACCTCAGAAATAAACATGTTTACAGGAGAAATAAACATCTTTACAACAGTTTACTTCAGAAATAAGCATGTTAACAGGATAAATAAACATGTCTACAGCAGTTTATGGCAGAAATAAACATGTTTACAGGATAAATAAACATGTTTACAGTAGTTAACAGGAGAAATAAACATATTGACAGCAGTTTACCTCAGAAATAAGCATGTTTACAGGATAAATAAACATGTCTACAGCAGTTTATGGCAGAAATAAACATGTTTACAGGATAAATAAACATGTTTACAGTAGTTAACAGGAGAAATAAACATATTGACAGCAGTTTACCTCAGAAATAAGCATGTTTACAGGATAAATAAACATGTCTACAGCAGTTTATGGCAGAAATAAACATGTTTACAGGATAAATAAACATGTTAACAGTAGTTAACAGGAGAAATAAACATGTTTACAGAAGAAATAAACATATTGACAGCAGTTTACCTCAGAAATAAACATGTTAACAGCAGAAATAAACATGTTTACAGGAGAAATAAACATCTTAACAGCCGTTAACAGCAGAAATAAACATGTTTACAAAAGAAATTAACATGTTTACAGCAGTTTACCTCAGAAGTAAACATGTTTACAGGATAAATAAACATGTTTACCTCAGAAATTAACATATTGAAAGCAGTTTACCTCAGAAATAAACATGTTTACAGGAAAAATGAAAATGTTTACAGCAGTTAACGGCAGAAATAAACATGCTTACAGGAGAAATAAACATTTACAGCAGTTTACAACAGAAATAAATGTTTACAAAAGAAATAAACATGTTTACAGTAGTTTACCTCAGAAATAAACATGTTTACAGGAGAAATAAACATATTTACAGCAAAAATAAACACGTTATTATAACATAAATTCTTTTTACTCCCAGTAGAACATAAACATCATCTCAGATGATGAAACATTTGATGTAAAATCTTCTCTGATTGCGAATCTGATGCAGAAACACGTCTGTAAAAGCTGGAACGGTTCATTCAGACATTGTTGAAGCAGTGAAGGTGAAAGTGAAGCTGGGTGTTTTACGTGTCTTTATCAGAATATTAGCGGCAGCACAGGAAGAAAATGCAGAAAACTTTATTTAAAGAATGTTTTCTTTACTCTCCAGAGACGAAGGGAATCATCCCTGCTGGTAGACGGTGATTTCATTCGGTAAACGGCGAGTCTGCAGCTCAGCCGGCGAAGCTCCAGCTGCAGGTGAACGCGCTGCTTTGTGTGTCTGGTTGTGGCGCCGAACAGCCAAACAGCAACTCCTGGTTCAAGGTTAATGCTTGTTGGTTCACCTCTGGACACACACGGCCGTGATTGATGCATGCTCGCCGCCGTGCCGGGGGGATTAACACAACCCGGATAACGTTTACATTCTCTGACCTCTTGCATCATCTACCAATTCCAGCCTGGATTACCGTCCCAAACGCTGCTGCTCCTCTTCCTCCGCTTACATCCTCAACACAATTTTTCTTAGAAGATGGAGGAGATTTATCAGAGATGGGCCTGCGAGGTAGAGAGGACGGATTGCTTTGTTGTTCCTGCTGCGTTTGAGGAAAACAGGAGAATTTTTAACGGTAGGTGGAGCAAAACTCATCCAGCGACTGAAAACACAACGTTTAATCATCAGAAATGTGTTGGAAAGCAAGCAGGCCGCGTTCCTCCCGCCTCATAATGCATGTGAGCAGGAGCCCGCGGGCCTGGACACCCTACATGCGAGTCGATCGCAGCCCATCTGGTCCGCCCGGTAACAACTCTGCCCGAGGCCAGCTGTAAAAGCAAGTCATTTATAAGTGTCACAGGTGGTCCCCTGCGTCCTTAAACACTGTAATGAGTAATGAAGGTTAGTCCGCCGAGGATCCGTCTTCCAGCAGGAGCCGTAAACGCAAGGAC
The DNA here is from genome assembly GCA_023101725.1 of Atherinomorus stipes. NCBI lineage: Eukaryota > Metazoa > Chordata > Actinopteri > Atheriniformes > Atherinidae > Atherinomorus > Atherinomorus stipes. Next base: position 54,420 of record JALJCO010007256.1, on the reverse strand, counting down.
ACGAAAGCACCGGCAGGCGGGAGCTTCATCCTGCGGCGCGGGGAAATGTCCGGGAGGCTGAGGCGCTAATGGACGCCGTGACCTTAAAGTCTTCAGTAAACAGACTTTTAAACCCTCATGGTGCTGCTGACGTTACAGCAACCAATCACACGGCAGAAAGCCGAGCAGCAACATGCACCCACAAACCGCTCTGCAGGTTTGCTGCCCTGTTTTTTAATAATGATAATGATAATAATAATAATAATAGTACAAATAATAATAACAATAGTAATAATAATGGTAATAGTGATAGTAATAATAGCAACAATAATAGTAGTAGCAATAGTAATAATAATAATAAGTAGAATAAGAATTTGAGATCAACTTACCAATATTATCAGCCAGTATCGACAATAAAATGTTATATCATAAAATCTCATTTTTGGGGCCGATAATTTGGAATTTAAATTTAAAACGATATTTCATGAGATCTCGTTCTGTTACGAAATCTCGCTAAAACTTATGCTATTACCAGCAGTCAAGCACGTATAAATGGTGCGTTCCATTGACCTCGGAACTGGGAATGACATCACACCCCCACCTAGCTGCGTTCCAGTTCACTGGTTGGAAATTGAGATAGCAGCCTAGCATAACAACATGTTTGCTAAGGCTACTGTTATTAGCCGTTGTTAGCACAGCTGGCGTTGTAGTTCCAGTTCAAGTTCCCTTTATTTCTAAAACACTCTAACGCTGACAAAGACAGACCGATGTGCTTTACAACAATAAAACAGAATAAAAATCACCAAAATACACAGAATAAAAAATCTAGAAGCAATATGAAAATAATGAATTAAACTAAAAGATGATTCAGGAGCGAAGAAAACCAAAGGCTTTATGACATAGAAATGTTTTCAGTAATGTTTGAATAGCAGTGAGGGACTCAGCCGAACAGACTGATGGCGGTAAAACGTTTCGGGGGGGGGGGGGGGCAAACTCAGAGAAGGCACCCCCACCTTTTGTTATATATCGGGAAAAAAAGTATTGAACACGTCAACATTTTTCTCAGAAAATCTATTTCTAGTACAGATATTGACACATATAGATATTGAAACAACCCAACTAACGCACACATACAAAGAAATCCCAACATTTATGTCCATGAATGAAGTTATGTGTAATATAGTGAAACGACACAGGAAATAAGTATTGAATATGTTTACTGAGATTTTAGAGTAAAAGCTTTGTTGGTGGTTCCAGCCTCCAGACGCCTCCTGGATGGAGAAACCAGTGGAAAACGTTGCTCAGGTGTGATTTTGGTCCATTCTTCCACACAAACTGCCTTCAAATCTTCAAGGTTCCGGGTCTCTTCTGTCAACTCGGCTCTTCAGTTCTTTCAGGTCGGTGATTGCTGCATCATTGTAGCAGCTTTATCTTCTTCTTCTTAAAGCAGGTGAGTGTTTCTTGGCTGTGTGGTGGGACGGTCGTCTTGCTGAAAGATCCAGCCTCTTTTCATCTTCAGCAGATTCTGGTCCAGAATGTCTCTACTTTTCTTCATTCATTCTTCCTTCAATCATATGAAGTCTGCCAGAACCACACGCTGAACAACAGCCCCCAACATGATGCTCCCACCTCCAAACTTCACTGTTGCTATGGTGTTTCCGGATCTCCACAGCTCCTTCTCTGGAACAACATGGCTCCTCTGGACCTCTAGACCTCCACGTCTCCTCCAGGCCTCCATGGCTCCTCCGGACCCCCACTTCTCCTCCGGACCTCCACATCTCCCCTCCAGACCTCCACATCTCCCCTCTGGACCTCCACATCTCCCCTCCGGACCTCCACATCTCCTCCTCCGGACCTCCACGGCTCCTCCGGACCTCCACGTCTCCTCCAGACCTCCACATCTCCCCTCTGGACCTCCACATCTCCCCTCTGGACCTCCACATCTCCCCTCCGGACCTCCACATCTCCCCTCCGGACCTCCACGTCTCCCCTCCGGACCTCCACGTCTCCTCCGGACCTCCACATCTCCCCTCCGGACCTCCACGTCTCCTCCGGACCTCCACATCTCCCCTCCGGACCTCCACATCTCCCCTCCGGACCTCCACGTCTCCTCCGGACCTCCACGTCTCCTCCGGACCTCCACATCTCCCCTCCGGGCCTCCACGTCTCCTCTGGACCTCCACAGGTCGGGCTGTGCTGAGCAGGAAACTGCACGGCGGCTGCTGGGAGGAAAATCCTGCAGGCTTGAGCGTGCTGCTGTCCTCCCCCCTCCCCCTTCCCTGCAGCCCAGGACCTAAAGGCTGCTGTGTCCCTCCCCCCTGCTGACTGCTGTCCCTGGCTCATAATTGCTGACACACCAAAGCCAACACAGCCCAGCGAGCCTTTAATAGTTTTCATTTTTCTTCCTTACAGGACGGCCTCTGAGGTGCCATCATGAGTGATCAGCAGCTCCCTGCAGGCTGCTGCCCCCCTCCCTCTCTGATCTCACCGCTATCCCGACATCTCTCCGCTCATTACTCCCTCTGTGTCTTCCTCACTTCTCATCTTCACCCCATACAGACAATTTATAAGGAAAGATTTTCCTGCCCACACCTTCCATCACGGCCCGTTTTCATCACCGGGGCTGTTTCCCACCTCACCCACCCAGACCATCAAAGCATGCCTTATTAACTCTTTCTGGGCTGTGATTTATCAGGTCCTGATGGAGGATTTACTGCAGACATAAAGAGGAGATGGGGGGGGGCATGACCTGAGCTACTCGACTCTGAAGAGTCCAGCGTTATTTAGTCCAAAGGCTTAAAACGGTGACGTGTAGAAGGCAGAATGAAGGAGTGGGAGACGATCCTGAGATAATCCGTGTGAGGAGGTGCCGGGCTTGTAAGTCCTTAGAAAAGCAGCGTGGTGCAGCGTCGGAACAGAGGCAGATATTTGCCACATCATTACTCGCCGGCCTTCACGGAGGCCACGAGCTGGGACTCAGACTCAGACCAGGTCTACAGAAGGAAAAGGTTCGGATCCAAGATTCCAGCTACTTCTCTGACGCAGGTCCATCACGGCTGCAGAGCTGCCCAACACGTGCAGGTTCGTGGATATACACGATGAGCATCTTCATATGTACTCCAGCTCATGCTGCAGCATCAGGATTCAGCTTCTATTTCTATTTATTACTGAAATATTCATGCTGGACCTGACGGGCGAGCGGGGAATGTTTCAGACTCAAAGTCACCTTTATTGTCAATCCACCACATGAACGAACATACAGAGGGTCGAAAATTTCCCTCTTACCCACGAGAAGACTACAGAATTAAAGAATAATAAAAAAAAGTAAGTATAAATGCATACAATACACACACACATGCACTATATACATATATATATATATATATATATATATATATACTGTAAATATATATCACAACGAGTTGATAAAATAAAAAGATAAATTAAAAACTCTGTATTGTTCATTATTCGATACCTAGTGCTCATGGTTCAATACACACCCACTCAGCTTAGTTTGCATATACATACATGTACAGTGTATATGCATGTACATGCAAATGTGCAAATATGTATATATACATATACATATATATTAATGACATACAGATCAATGACATACTTCATTGATCTCAGGCTGGAGCACATCTATATTTCAAAAAGTAATGTAAAATATCAATGAAACTCAGGTTGAAAAGAAATGATTTTAAAATGACAAAAAAAAAATGTCTGCTAAAATCTACTAATCTACTAAAAACAAAATGAAAGTAAATCTTGCTGACAAGTTTGTATAAAATTCAAAAGAAGTCTCAAATTGAAAGAACATAATGTTAAAAACCTGTGAGATTAAATGAGAAGAGATTAAATAAATAGACGAAACAGAAGAGATGAAAAGAGATGATCTTAGAGGAGATGAAATTGAGTCAGATAAAATGAGAGGAGATTAAACAAGATATTAGATGACATGAAATTATATCAAATTAGGTGATATGAGAAGAGATTAGATGAGATATTACATGAGATGAAATGGAAAAACATCAAATGAGAAGAGAAAATTATATGAGAATAAATTAGATATTACATTTGATGAAACCAAATTAGATGAAATAAGAAAAGAATAAATGAGATGATGAGAAGAGATGAAATTAAATTCTATGAAATGAGAAGAGACAAAATAAGAGATTAAAAGAGATATTACATTGGATAAAATGAGAAGATTTTAAATAAGATGATATTAGATGAGATGATATCAGATTAAATGAGATGAGATTAGAGGAGATGAAATGAGATATTGCATGTGATCAAATGAAACTAGATTAAATGAGATCAGTTGAAATTATATGAGATGTGATGAAATGAGATATTGAATGAGACCAAATGAGAAAAGATTAAATAGACGATATAGATGAGATGAAATGAAATTAGATGATTTTAGATTAGATGAAATGAGATGATGTTAGAGGAGATTAAATTTAAATGAGAAAAAAGAGGAGATTAAATGAGATATTAGATTAGATTTAATTAGTTTAAATGAGATGATATAAGAAGAGATTAAACAAGATATTACATAAGATGAAATGGAATTACATGAAATAAGTGGAGATAAAATTATATGAGATTAAATGAGATATTACATGAGATTAAAATAAATTAGATGAAATGAGAGAACATTAAATGAGATGATATGAGAAGAGACTAAATGAGATTTTACATGAGATGAAATGATATTAGATGAAATGAGAAAAGATGAAATGAGATGATATGGGAAGAGATTAAGTGAGATATCACATGAGAAAAAATGAAATTAGAGGAAATGAGAAGAGATTAAATGAGATGATATGAGAGGAGGTGTAGTGACATATTACACGAGATCAAATGAAACTAAATAAAATGAGATGAAATGAGATATTGGATGAGATGAAATGAGATATTAGATAAGATTAAATGAAATTTCATTAAATGAGAACAGATTAAATGAGATATTTAGATAAGATGAAATAAGATGAAATGAGATATGAGAAGAGATTAAATGAGATATCACATGAGAAAAAATGAAATTAGAGGAAATGAGAAGAGATTAAATGAGATGATATGAGAGGAGATGTAGTGACATATTACACGAGATCAAATGAAACTAAATGAAATGAGATGAATAGATGAAATGAGATATTGGATGAGATTAAATGAAATTTCTTTAAATGAGAAGAGATTAAATGAGATATTTAGATGAGATGAAATCAGATGAAATGAGACATTACATGAGATAAATGAAACAATATGAAATTAGATTAAATGAAATCAAATTAAATGAGAAAAGATTAAATGGATAAAACAAAATCAGATGAAATGAAATCTCATTTTCTTCTGGCAACCGAATCTCTGTTTGCCGGTTGGTCTTCCTGGAGCCAGAAGAGCTTATATCTCACCAACATGAAGAGTATTTCTTCCAAGCTGATTAACTAACAGTGCTTTTCTTTGAGAATATGTAGAATCGTCGAATTATTTTCCTCTGCAGTGCGACAGTGTGATCTAGATTTATGTTCCACGTCTCATAAGATTTAAACTGCGTTTGTTGCTTCAACAGAAAAACTTTCATGTGTCAGTTTAAAATTTAGAAAGTTGTGATTTTTCCTTCTGTCAGTGTCAAACATCTCCAAACGTGGTCTGAGGATCGTCCGATCATTGGTGATGACAGTTTACGTCTTGTTTGTCACGAATACTCTGCATCATCGTGGCTGCCTCCATCACGCATGGCGCCCCGGCTGACCGCCTCGCGTCCCACTTCGCCCTCCAGACCTTCCTGACGCTCCTGGTTGGCGCTGCGGAGGGAAGCCATCCGGTTTACGGCCAGCAGGCCACCATCGGGCTGTAAATAAAAACCACACACACGCGCTCGCTGTTAGGGGACATGTTGGACCAGACATGATCGATGGCTGTCAGAACGGAAAACAAGGTCAGCTTGTGGAAGCGTCTCTGCTGCCTGTCGGGGTTCGTAAACCCGTCCTGTCAGACTGGACTGCAGGGACCAGCTCTGATGCACCGGAGGAGATGTTACGCCACCCACATCCGGAGCGTTTCCTGCCAAGCACACTCTCCTCCGTGATTGATCACTCTAATTCTAATTTCCTAATTTCCTATCCAGTGGGGAACTTAACTGGAAGCAGCCATTTTTCCTGAACGCCGACCGGCTTCCTTTTATTTCCGCGCAGGGCTAAATGGGAAGAGTCTTCCAGCTCATTAAGCAGACTTTCTGAGTCATAAAAGTTTGGTGGCAGCCTCTCTCTCCCTGCCTCCCAGCAGCAGCAGCATGGAACGGTGTGTTTGATCTGCGGCCGCAGGTTAATAGAAATCAGCCCGCTCATCAGCAATAGTGGATTGAACCTAACCACCCTCCTCCGCCCTGTCAATTCACATTTGGAAAAAACCCACTAACACCGGCCGAAGTCTCATTTCCCACTGTCAGGTAATCAGTATCTCACTATGAGCCTTTTCTAGAACCAAATCACAGAAATCCTGGATAGAGTTAAATTACAGCAGCACCATTAGGGGGTGGAAACGTAAAATCCCAATGGAATGGACCCCCGTCTAATTCCTGGTGTGATGGATCCACCCAAGTGGAAACGCTCCTCAGAGACTTTGCTCAGTGTTGACATGATGACATCACGTAGTTGCTGCAGATTCATGATGAGAATCTCCCGTTCCACCGCATCTTTCTGATCATGACGATTAGAGTAGAATCTCACGAATCTAATCTAATCTAGATTACATTCTAATCTAACTAATCTAATCTCATGGTGAGAATCTCCCATTCCAGAACATCTTGATGAATTATAACTGAGAATCTCCTGTTCCACCAAATCATAATAAGAATCTCATGATGAGAATCTCCCTTTCCACCACATCATGATGAGCATCTCCCATTTCACCACATCATGAGAATCTCATGATGAGAATCTCATGATGTGAATCTCCCATTCCACCACATCATGATGAGAATCTCATGGTGAGAATTTCCTGTTCCACCACATCATGATGAGAATCTCATGATGAGAATCTCCCGTTCCACCACATCATGATGAGAAACTCATAATGTGAATCTCCCATTCCACCGTATTTTGATCAGAATCTATCAATGAGAATCTCCCGTTCCACCACATCATGGTGAGAATCTCATGATGAGAATCTCCCGTTCCACTACATCATGATGAGAATCTCATAATGTGAATCTCCCATTCCACCACATCATGATGAGAATATTATAATGAGAATCTCATGGTGAGAATTTCCTGTTCCACCGCATCATGATGAGAATATCATAATGAGAATCTCCTGTTCCACCATATCATGGTGAGAATCTCCCATTCCACCGTATTTTGATCAGAATCTATCAATGAGAATCTCTTGTTCCACCACATCATGATGAGAATCTCATGATGAGAATCTCCCATTCCACCATATCATAAGAATCTCATTATGTGAATGTCCCGTTCCACCACATCACGATGAGAATCTCATAATGTGAATCTCCCATTCCACCACATCATGATGAGAATCTCATGGTGAGAATTTCCTGTTCCACCGCATCATGATGAGAATATCATAATGAGAATCTCCTGTTCCACCATATCATGATGAGAATCTCCCATTCCACCGTATTTTGATCAGAATCTATCAATGAGAATCTCCCGTTCCACCACATCATGATGAGAATCTCATGATGAGAATCTCCCATTCCACCATATCATGAGAATCTCATTATGTGAATGTCCCGTTCCACCACATCATGATGAGAATCTCATAATGTGAATCTCCCCATTCCACCACATCATGATGAGAATCTCATGGTGAGAATTTCCTGTTCCACCGCATCATGATGAGAATATCATAATGAGAATCTCCTGTTCCACCACATCATGATGAGAATCTCCCATTCCACCGTATTTTGATCAGAATCTATCAATGAGAATCTCCCGTTCCACCACATCATGATGAGAATCTCATGAGAATCTCCCATTCCACCATATCATGAGAATCTCATAATGAGAATGTCCCGTTCCACCACATCATGATGAGAATCTCCCATTCCACCGTATTTTGATCAGAATCTATCAATGAGAATCTTCCGTTTCACCACATCATGATGAGAATCTCATGATGAGAATCTCCCATTCCACCATATCATGAGAATCACATAATGAGAATGTCCCATTCCACCACATCATGATGAGAATCTCCCATTCCACCGTATTTTGATCAGAATCTATCAATGAGAATCTTCCGTTTCACCACATCATGATGAGAATCTCATGATGAGAATCTCCCATTCCACCATATCATGAGAATCACATAATGAGAATGTCCCGTTCCACCACATCATGATGAGAATCTCATAATGAGAATCTCCCATTTCACCATATCATGAGAATCACATAATGAGAATGTCCCGTTCCACCACATCATGATGAGAATCTCATAATGAGAATCTCCCATTTCACCACATCATGAGAATCTCATAATGAGAATGTCCCGTTCCACCACATCATGATGAGAATCTCATAATGAGAATCTCCCATTTCACCACATCATGAGAATTTCATAATGAGAATGTCCCGTTCCACCACATCATGATGAGAATCTCATAATGAGAATCTCCCATTTCACCACATCATGAGAATCTCATAATGTGAATCTCCCATTTCACCACATCATGATGAGAATCTCATGATGAGAATCTCCCATTCCACCATATCATGAGAATCTCATAATGAGAATGTCCCGTTCCACCACATCATGATGAGAATCTTGCATTCCAGCAGCCCTGAGTTCAGTTTTTCATCATCCGACTTTCACATTAAGGAAGTTTATTTAAACTTAATGAGAAAATCTAAAAAAAGCAAACAGGGAAATGAAGAACAAACAGACGTTTATCAGGAGTTCTTCTCATCCTCCTGCAGTATGAACTCAGAAACATCATTCAAGCTTTCCGTCACCTAAGAAGTCTGACGTCTCTCAGATGTTCTGCAGCATAAATCCGGAGCTGAAGCTTCTTGCTATCAAACCGAGTGTTTCCTGACACGATCTGAGGCGTGGCATCGTTTATCTGGGACGTTCGTGCCGCCTCCATCACTCACTGGGAAACAGGAGGCTTCTCAGCGCGTGGTCGTCCATGCTGGGCGTGCTCAGGGAAGAAACGGTGACAGTTTCTGACCTTAACGCCATTAACTGATTAATTAAAATAAATAGAAAGATGTTTTTTAGGACGAGGGAGGGGGAGGAACGCCGTTAGCCTGCATGTTACAATCAATGTGCTGATTACTGACTGCTGCTGATTGAGAGACTTCAATCAGCAGACTAAATACATCTCCATGAGCAGTCAGGTGAAGGAACCTTCAATCATCATTTAATCACTAATTAATAGTGATGAGGAGGAGACGGGACTCCGCAGCACTCCTGCAGATACTGAGAGAAGAAGCCTCTCACCGTCTGAGAGCTGGGAACTAAAAATACCTCCAGAGTTTCACACAGCGTGAAGATGCTTTCCTTTTCCTGTTAAAGGCCGGATTTGAGTACATCTCTGAGCTGCTGAGAAAAGTTGGCAAAGAAAGAGGCGAGCGTGTTTGGTTAGCAGAGTAAACTCACTTTGAAGGGAAGTGTGAGCGCGAGGAAGAATGGATGGCTTTGTGGGAAACTAGAAAACACGTCATGCCTTTTCTTCTCTTATTCATCAGCTCTCCTCGCTGTTTCAGAGGGATGAAGAACTGAAGAAAAGCTGGAGATGAGTGGGGGCCTCTTACAGTTTTTAGGGGGTTAAAAATCTAAATGTTTAATTCATAGCAAGCAGAGCAGCTTGTTCTGAAGGAGCTCCTGTTTCTGTTGCAGCAGGACCAAGAGTCGAAAACAAAAAGTGAACCTGCAGATGAAAACACGTCTATGAAATAAGAACATGGAACCAAACTTCTGGTAAATGCAGGAAAAAAATGAACGTGGAACAAATATGAGAACATCACAGCTGGAATAGGAGGAGAGATCACAGCAGGTCGACGCAATGAAGGAAGCCAACCAGTCATGTTTGGGCCGAACCCGGGCCACTTCTGGCTCGGTTACAGCACTGGCAAGTGTGTGGGCCAGAGGTGGTCCTGATACGGGAAGTTCTGAGTTCTGGCAGCGACATTCACATGTAGTCAACACGGTGAGCGGATGTCGCATTTGGGCCACATTTAGGTCACATTTGGGCAGCATTTAGGATTAATTTTGGTTGCATTTGGGCTGAATTTAGGCTACATTTTGGGTGCATTTGGGCTGCATTTTGGCAACTTTTGGGCCACATTTGGGTCACATTTGGGCTACATTTTGGCCACATTTGGGCCACTTTTAGGTCACATTTGGGCTATGATTGGGCCACATTTAGGTCACATTTGGGCTATGATTGGGCCACATTTAGGTCACATTTGGGCCACTTTTAGGTCGCATTTGTGCCAAATTAAGGCTACATTTGGGCCACTTTTAGGTCGCATTTGGGCCAAATTAAGGCTACATTTGGGTTCCATTTAGGTTACGTTTGGGCCACATTTAGGTCACATTTGGACAGCATTTAGGTTTCATTTTGGTTGCATTTGGGCTGATTTTTATTTTTTTTTTTTTGTTTTTTTTTTTTCATTTTGGCTATGTTTGGGCCACATTTAGGTCACATTTGGGCTACTTTTGGGTCATATTTGGGCCACATTTGGGCCACATTTAGGTCATATTTGGGCTACTTTTGGGCCACATTTGGGTCACATTTGGGCCACATTTGGGCCACATTTAGGTCACATTTGGGCTATGATTGGGCCACATTTAGGTCACATTTGGGCTATGACTGGGCCACATTTAGGTCACATTTGGGCCACATTTGGGCCACATTTAGGTCACATTTGGGCCACATTTGGGCCACTTTTAGGTCGCATTTGGGCCAAATTTAGGCTACATTTGGGCTGAATTTGGGCTACATTTGGGTTCCATTTAGGTTATGTTTGGACCACATTTAGGTCACACTTGGGCTATATTTGGGTTACTTTTGGGCTACATTTAGGTCACATTTGGGCTACATTGAAGTAACATTTAGGTCACATTTGGGCCACATTTGGGCCACATTTAGGTTTCCTTTTGGTTTCATTCATGCTGAATTAAAGCTACATTTTGGGTGACCTGAATCATTTCCATATCAAAGGTAAATAGCATCATTAACTTTAAAATAACATTAAGCAGAAAATTTGCTTATTAAATCTTCATAATTTATTTAATCTGCTAAAGTTCAAAACTGGAACTTTCTACCACAAGACATCTGTAATATTGACTCTATTACCACCTTTAAGTCCAAACTGAAGACTGTTAAAACTGTTAAACATTACACATACGCTGTAAATACACTGCCCGTCTCTTTTTATGCTGATTTTATCTTTTGTTTTATGTTTTTGTTGCTTTCTTCTTGTAGTGTCTTTGAGTTTTCTGAAAAGTTCTATTACATAAAATGCATAATAATAATAGTATTGATAACAATAAATCTGTACATACCCGAGGACATGTTTATCCATGCACATATCCTATATCATTGGTCTACATGAGTTCAGACTTTGAAGTAATGCATGTTTATTTGTTATTTATGTGTAATCTATGAATGATTTATACCGTTTTTATGTATTTATGTGATATAAATATGTGTATATGAGTATAGGTTGTACTTAGTAAATAAAAAAAATAAACAGGACAACATTAACATATAATGACAGGGCAATAAATCACATCTTTGCGCTCATAATTAGACATAATTAGCTAATTACATGGAAATTTAGTAATTTTCTAACATGTGTGAAGGACCCAACTGGCTACAATAAAGTAAAATTATAAACATAAAGGAAATGAAAAGTTAAATATGTGTTTTATTTTTTTTTGAATCTATTTTTTTTATTATTTTAGAGATTTATTTTTCTATTCTTTTTTCTTTTGTTTTTATTAACAACTCATAGATGAAACGAGACATGAGTGTGGTGTAGAGAAAAATGAGAAATAAAAACTGCAAAAACTCCCCTGATGGTTTTTTTGAGTTTCTGACATTCTTGTTTATTTGTTGATGTCAGAGCGAAACAGCTGTTTGTTGTTATTGTGGAAGGAATCAGTTTGAAGAGGAGAAACGGTTCAGAGTTCTGGGTTGGACTGAGTCAGAGATTACAGGGAGACCGTTCAGTTCCTGGACATGTTTACAGATTTGGATTAAACTGGAAATTAAACCTCTGAGTGAACTCTGACAGCGCAGACTGTTGTTTAGTTTGAGAATAGAGCAGTAAATATGACAAAGCTTGTCTCCAGGATACAAGGCGGTGTGTGTGTTCGTGTTTGTGTGTGTTTGTGTGCGGCGGTTGGGGCTGTCGTGGTGGGGGAGAAGCAGACAGCAACACCAGGTGCTGACAACCAGAGAACTGTGATTGTTCCAGAAGCTTCTCCGACGTGAAGTCACGGCAGATGCGGGACATGACAGAGACGTCCTGGAGCGCAGAGACAGATTCAGCTCACGTCAGGACGCAGCTGCAGCCAACAGAGACGACGTCGGGTCTGCAAGCTGTGCAGAAACCAGCCCTGGAGCCACGAGGAGACGTCTCCTACACAGCATCCAAACGGCAAAGTGTCATACAAAAGCAGAGAAGCATCCAGAACCTTTAATCCCAGTCAGCATTAGAACCTTTAATCCCAGTCAGTATCAGAACCTTTAATCCCAGTCAGCATTAGAACCTTTAATCCCAGTCAGCATTAGAACCTTTAATCCCAGTCAGCATCAGAACCTTTAATCCCAGTCAGCATCCAGAACCTTTAATCCCAGTCAGCAACAGAACCTTTAATCTCAGTCAGTATTAGAACCTTTAATCCCAGTCAGTATTAGAACCTTTAATCCCGGTCAGTATTAGAACCTTTAATCCCAGTCAGTATTAGAACCTTTAATCCCAGTCAGTATCAGAACCTTTAATCTCAGTCAGTATTAGAACCTTTAATCTCAGTCAGTATTAGAACCTTTAATCCCAGTCAGCATCCAGAACCTTTAATCTCAGTCAGTATTAGAACCTTTAATCCCAGTCAGTATTAGAACCTTTAATCCCAGTCAGTATTAGAACCTTTAATCCCAGTCAGCATTAGAACCTTTAATCCCAGTCAGCATCCAGAACCTTTAATCTCAGTCAGTATTAGAACCTTTAATCTCAGTCAGTATTAGAACCTTTAATCCCAGTCAGTATTAGAACCTTTAATCCCAGTCAGTATTAGAACCTTTTATCCCGGTCAGTATTAGAACCTTTAATCCCAGTCAGTATTAGAACCTTAATCCCAGTCAGCATCCAGAACTTTTAATCCCAGTCAGTATTAGAACCTTTAATCCCAGTCAGTATTAGAACCTTTAATCCCGGTCAGTATTAGAACCTTTAATCCCAGTCAGTATTAGAACCTTTAATCCCAGTCAGCATCCAGAACCTTTAATCTCAGTCAGTATTAGAACCTTTAATCCCAGTCAGTATTAGAACCTTTAATCCCAATCAGCATTAGAACCTTTAATCCCAGTCAGCATCAGAACCTTTAATCGCAGTCAGCATCAGAACCTTTAATCCCAGTCAGTATTAGAACCTTTAATCCCAGTCAGTATTAGAACCTTTAATCCCAGTCAGCATTAAAACCTTTAATCCCAGTCAGTATTAGAACCTTTAATCCCAGTCAGCATTAGAACCTTTAATCCCAATCAGCATTAGAACCTTTAATCCCAGTCAGCATCAGAACCTTTAATCCCAGTCAGCATCAGAACCTTTAATCCCAGTCAGTATTGGAACCTTTAATCCCAGTCAGCATCAGAACCTTTAATCCCAGTCAGCATCCAGAACCTTTAATCCCAGTCAGCATCAGAACCTTAAATACTTGTCAGCATCTAGAACCTTTAATCCCAGTCAGCATTAGAACCTTTAATCCCAGTCAGCATCAGAACCTTTAATCCCAGTCAGCATTAGAACCTTTAATCCCAGTCAGCATTAGAACCTTTAATCCCAGTCAGCATCTAGAACCTTTAATCCCAGTCAGCATTAGAACCTTTAATCCCAGTCAGCATCAGAACCTTTAATCCCAGTCAGCATTAGAACCTTTAATCCCAGTCAGCATCAGAACCTTTAATCCCAGTCAGCATTAGAACCTTTAATCCCAGTCAGCATCTAGAACCTTTAATCCCAGTCAGCATCAGAACCTTTAATCCCAGTCAGCATCTAGAACCTTTAATCCCAGTCAGTATTAGAACCTTTAATCCCAGTCAGCATCTAGAACCTTTAATCCCAGTCAGCATCTAGAACCTTTAATTCCAGTCAGCATCAGAACCTTTAATCCCAGTCAGCATCTAGAACCTTTAATCCCAGTCAGTATTAGAACCTTTAATCCCAGTCAGCATCTAGAACCTTTAATCCCAGTCAGTATTAGAACCTTTAATCCCAGTCAGCATCTAGAACCTTTAATCCCAGTCAGTATTAGAACCTTTAATCCCAGTCAGCATCAGAACCTTAAATACTTGTCAGCATCAGAACCTTTAATCCCAGTCATTATCCAGACATCATGTTCCAGTTCAGCCTCAGTCGTCAGATTTTAGGCTAAAATGATGTAAATGACTGTATCATAGATAAAGCACCATAAAGACCAACCAGAACCAGAACCAGAACCAGAATTTATTCCTGCCAGAACTTTGTAGAAAACCACCAGATCAGCAGTGAATCTTTCCTCATCTGCATATCATCTCTCCATCTTGTCTTTCAGGCTTTGAACCAAACACACAACAGAAACATTCTGTTTCCATGTTTCCAGTTATTTCTGCTCATATTCACCTTCTATCCTCACAAACCAGCTCAGCCCGAATCCTTTCAGGGCCGAACGTTCATGACGGCGCTTCTACAGCTGAGAAGAGAAGCTGCTACCCACACAACAACAACACAACTTGCCAAACTCTGAACTCACAGGACAATAGTACTCATTCGTTCGTTCGTTCTACTTAAAGCATTGATGAAATAAAGGAGTTGTACTGCAGATAATGTCTGATAGAGAAGCTGCCCCGTCTGCATGATACTGGATGCACACGGATGTAACATCTTCCAAAGGAGTCAAAGTGATGCAGGAATTTCACCGATGAGTAAATGCATGTATGAACTCCTAGAAATAAGATCCAGGTTGAAAGAAGAAAGTTATCCTTTAAAGCCAGAGTTGGTAATCCTCAGAAAGACTTCTTGTTATACTGGGTGAACTGGTCCCTCCATCCTGCCAGTATCAACACATCGCGTATAAGGCAGGAATTGGTAACTCGCACCTTACAGACAGAACGAATTGATGCCTTTATGTCTCGTCTCCGTCCCCCACGTGACCCCCCCTGTGCGCCGCTCACTGTAAACAAATATAGCTAACGGACTGCTAACTGCTGCTGCGCCAAAAAACACAAAACAACAGATAAGAATTAAGTCTCTGAGGTTTTACTGTTATCAGTGTGGACTTTTTACACTGCAGAAGGAGTTAAAGGCGAGTGGATTAAAGCTTTTAAAAACGTGGTTTGTCAGCAGCTAACGAGCTATCCGCTCGGCTGTTATCATTAACCTGCCCGTAAAGCATCGGCGCACGGCGTACGTGGTTTCTGGTGGTGTGTTATTTTAAACTGTCACTTGTTTTTCAAACATTGCAACCCGAGCTTTACCCGAGCTCAACATTTTTCATGATGGGGCCCAAGTTTTCAGTCCAAACGGGTCCAGGGTCCACATTTAACACTATATTAGTGTAATAATCTCATTTTAGGTTTATTTATTTAATAACTAAAGCAAATCCACCTGCCTTTAACGGACTGAACCTGTAAAATGTGGCCTGATTAACATGAATAACATCATATATAAATATTTCATGAGATCAATACAAACACGTTTATATCACACGTATCAGAATTAAACACAAAATCCACAAAAAGAGGGAAAAAACTGATGAAAATTGATTTTAAAAAAAGAGATAAAATGGTGCAGTGATCACGTTGAAAATAAAAAGGCTTAATTTAAATAATCTGTAAAAAAAAACAACTGTATTTTATTTGTCAGGCCATTAAAGCACAATTTATTTATTTAAACTTTTCTTACATCTCAGACATTTTCTGCATCAACAGCTGATTTTTTCTCTTCTTTTTACAAGAAAATCCTTTCTTTCCAACGGGTGTTAGATGTTTCCTTTGAAGATTGCAGATGCAGGCTTCAGGGCTTCTATTAGCGTTAGCATTAGCGCTAGCATTAGCATTAGCGTTAGCTGGTGTTTCATCCAGATTTCTCATATCTGCTTTGTTATCTCCACTCACTAATCAGTATTTAATAAACTGGAGTGGATTTTTGCCTCTTTGGGGTCGTTTTGGGACCATTTCTGTCTTCATTATTTCATTTTAATTCTTCTTTACAACGTTAGCTACAGGCTAGCGGCTAGCTAAGTGTCTTCTTCTGCTTGTTTGTTGAACTCTGACAGATTAGCGCCACCAGGTGGGGGAGGCTACATTGCAACTCATCCAGTCATAAATAACAGCGTAAATACAGGGTCTTCACGGTCCACATGTGGAAAAGGAACGTTTTTTGCGGTCCTCTAGGTGGAACTTGAGGCCTGAGCTCTGCCTAAGAACCACTCCTTTAAATATTGCTTTAAAGCAGTGGTTCTTAAAATAAGAATAAATAAATAAATAAATAAATATTTTTTTGCATGTAATAAGAAATAAAATTTGACTATTTTTTTCTTATTTTAAGAATGGCAAAGAATTTTGTGCTTGTAATCAGCAATTAATTTTGCCAGTGGAACAAGCAAAATTTTCTTGATAAGATTTCTTGAAAAGATGCTTTGACTGAAAACAAGATCTTATATCTCACTAAAATGTTTCTCTTTAGGTGATTTTATCTTATTTTGAGTGTGATGAGATATTTTGACTCGAAATCAAAAAAATATTCTTGTAAGATTTGACTTTTTGTGGTGCAGATTTCACGTGACTGTTGCTGAGACGGATGATGATGATAATGAAAAACACTTTATTAATCCTGGAGGGAAAATATTGATATTAGCGATGATATCAGTGATCGCTGGAGATCAGGGTTGAAATTTAGATGAAAATCCTTCCAGTTTGAAAAGATTTGACTTATTTTGAGCAGAATGAACCTTTAAAAAGCAGCATTTTGTTTCCATGGAGATGAAACTAAACAGAGTTCACAGTAAAAGTGTGTAAAATGTATTTAAAGCAGAGTGAGAGGAATTAAAGCTGCAGCAGGTGGAATCTTCCGGTGAGCCTCTGCTGCCCTCTGGTGGTCAGATATCATGGCTGCAGCTACACAGAGACGCTCTCACATCCCTCCATCATCTCTCTGCTTCTTTAATTACAGATTCCTCTTCCAAAATGATGCTTCACCACATCTGAGCTCATCAGGAATCTATAACAAGCATTAAAACCTCATTTTTCTGTGCGGTAACGGCGACGTTTTTCTCCAAAATGAGCCGATTCTGCTCAACTTTTCATGTTTTCTGTTTTCTTCCAGCAGAATTTGAAGGAGAAGAGAAGCCTTCAGCACCCGGCAGCTTCCCATTACCGCGTCCTAATAGCGTGCTCAATGGTCCGGCGTGTTATGTGGGTTCACCGGTCAACCAAGACACACGCCATTAGCCTGAGCAAACGGCGCCGTGCGACGCCACACAAAGCGTACCTTATTTGTATCGCATTAGCTTTGATGTGCTGTAGCATATTACACCAACAGCTGCAATTTATCACACAATTTGGTGTCATGTTCGCTTCGGCGGCGGCGGCGGCGGCCATCTTTGGCTCTCTGCGGCGCGCGAAGCTGCGGCACATAAATTACACACGTGTCATTGATCGCGCTAAATGGCTCGCAACACATAATCATGGAAATAATTAGGAGGCTGCCATTAAAGAGCCGGATGGATGGCACGGTGGGGGGGGGGAGCTGGAGGTGATGGTGCAACCGGAGAGCAGGGTGATGGTGGGAGGATGGAATGCACTTCTGCGCGCACTTTCTGTCAGTCAGAGTGCGGGGGGGACAATGGGGGTGATTAGCCAATCAGAGGGACAGTGCTGCTGCTTTTGTCCTCCCACATTTCATTAATCAGCAACCTGCCCCCCCCCCCCCCCAGCAGCAGCTCAGATTGGCAGCTGGCTGGTTTGTCCCTGCGTGGCAATCAGAGAGGACAGCCAATCAGAGCGCGACCTTTCCGCCGCTCCCTGACATCATGAACGTCTCTTTTCTTACTTCTCTCTGCGGTTTTTCCTCCCGCTGCAGCGATTCGTCGCCACCGCTGCGCGACCCCCATTAACCCCCCCGCTTTATACCTGCGCCGTTAACAATACCCTCAATTAAGTTCTTCAGAGAAGGAAGTTGTTGCTGCTGCTCGTAACGAGCCGGCAGAGGACGTTCCTGGAGACGGGCGGTGATGAGACGCCTCTGATAGCAGCCGAGGACCCACGAGCCGGGACGGCGCGTGACGAGCACGACCCGTCATGGACCGCAGCCGGCACCTTTACGGGCCCTTTCCTCACCGGGTCCTCTGATGACATCATCACAGGAGGGAGAGGAAGTTGAGACATGGATGAAGATGCAACGAGTCGCTTTAGTTTCACCATCATGGTCGTTTTAGCCCAAACGTCCATCAGGTCCTTACAGGAGGAAAAGTCCCGAAAAACTATCTTGTTGTTGTTGTAGTAGTAGTAAAAGTAGTAGTAGGAGTAGTAGTAGTTATTACTAATATTATTATATTAATATGATCATTTTAATCAATCAAACTTTATTTAAATATCACTTTTCATTCAAATAAAATGAAACACAAACGCTTCACAAAATAAAAACAATACAAACATGAACCCCCCTCCGTCCCTGCCACCCCCACATACAGTCCAACATACACGAGCACACATGCACACACACACACACACACACACAACATATATAATGATATAATATAATATTCTCAAGATTATTGTTATGATTATTATTACTGCTATTATTACTATGATGACTGTTATTTTGATTATAAGGAGAAGCATTACTTGTACGACTACTAGTTATCTGAATCATCTTTATTATTATTATTATTATTATTATTATTATTATTATTATTATTATTATTATTATTACTATTATTATTATTATTACTGTTGTTGTTGTTGTTATAATAAAACCCATTTGGTTTTTAAGACGCTCTGAAACAGGTTTCAGTCCTTTCTGCCTGAACTAACTCCAGACCTGCAGACACGAGCTCCCTCTGGTGGTGGAATCTGGTATAACACTAAAATATGAACAATGTTTAGGAGTTTTCCTTCCTGGTTCTGGTCCTGATGGAGGTTTTCCTTCCTGGTTCTGGTCCTGATGGAGGTTTTCCTTCCTGGTTCTGGTCCTGATGGAGGTTTTCCTTCCTGGTTCTGGTCCTGATGGAGGTTTTCCTTCCTGGTTCTGGTCCTGATGGAGGTTTTCCTTCCCGGTTCTGGTCCAGATGGAGGTTTTCCTTTTCAATCATTAACTGGTTTATATTCGTTATTATAAACTGGACTAATGTGGATCACAGACTGGATTTCCTGAACTATAAAAACCTGGATCGTGTCTTTACTGGTCACATGACTGTTGTTAACTGTCCCTGTGTTAATAAAGTTTGGAACTGAATTAGAGTATTTTCAAATAAGGTTTTACTTGTTTCCAGTATCTTGTATTTTGTATTTTGGGATCATGTTTCTGCCGAGCAGAACTAAGAGAAGTTCTGGAAACTTCTTTTTCCTTTTACAGCTCAAACTTTCTCCCTCTTCAATAATAACAGAATACAAAGATAGTTTTTCTCGGGGAAATAGTCAAGAAATAAATGTTTAACTGGTCTTGCAGAGCAGAAACCTCAGAGCAGCTTGAGATGGGGAAGAGGAAGGTCGGTATAACCAGCGTGTCCTCCCGCGGGAGGAGGATGAAGATTGACTCCGTCCCTGCAGGTCGCAGCTTCTGCTAAAACCTCATCCTGACGAACCGACCCATGTGAATGACAACCTGCAGCCAATAAAGCAACGATCAGTGTCAGGCTGCCGAGCCCGGCTGCGACTGTCCCTGATTTCCCCCGGGACGGGAAATGAGCGGTGCAATAAGGAAGCTGGACCGGCTGCTGCTGATGGACGGGTGGAGGAGGAAACGAGGGCTGATTCCACGCTGATCAACACAGATAATCATCATGCACTCTGATTGGTTCAGACCAAACTCCCAGGCCGTTTCTCAATACCAAGTACGCTAAGAACATAAGTGTGTACTTGCTAGTATGGACTTGTCGGAAGTACAGACTTCCGAGGATGGGAGTACGCAAGTACGCTCGTACAGAACAGAATCGTACTTGATTAAGTCAAAGACGTTGCTGAAGTTACGTCATGACAGTTATCTGATATTAGAGTAAGTAGCAAGAGCCTTGCTTAAATGTGGCTTTACTGTCTCACCATTCGCTACTGTTAGCTACTGTTAGCCGCTAAAGTCACTTTTTATAATGTAAATTTCATCAAACCAACAAGAAGTTGAAGTAAAACAGCTCTGGTGTAGAAACATTACATAAAACCAACATTATGTAAAATAACGAGTATTTTCAACACTTATAGCTGTATGACTTTTCTCCTCCACCATAGGGGATTATCACGCTTCCGTGTTCCGGTTTTCCGGAACTTAAAGCATTTAGCCGCTTCCTCTTCCGGGCCAGTTCAATGTTCCTGCTCTCTTCCATTTGGTAAATTGAATAAACGCCAACCCTACTTAAATTTTCATGGATTCCCGACTGAAGTGATACTATGGAAGAAGTGGATCAAAGCGATTCGCCGGATTGAAGGGCCGAACTTTATAATAAACAACGTAGCACGTTTGTTTGTAGCCGGCACTTCAATAGCTACGTTTACATGGACAAATAATTCATCTATCCGACTGAAATCTTTCCGATCAGAGCTTCCAGCTGTCCTGTTTACATGAACAGGGGGAAAAGTGATCCGATCGGTTGTATTTGCATGGACAGATATGTTCGTAATGCTTTTGACATGCGCAATGGCTCATAGATCGTCAGAAGAGGAGTTTTCTTTTTAAATTTATAATTTTTGACCGTCAAAATGCTCAATAATCATTAACTCTTTCAGTGGAGATTTAAATAAAAACACAGCCATATAACGGGTCCGTACTGGACCCGCGGCTGAAGCACATGATCATGAACGCATCCGCTATGGATCCGGGGCAAAGGTGCAGCTTTAGGTCTGCCTTTGCTCCGCCTGACATCAGAGTTTCCAGTCAGAACGCGGATCATCAGCTGCCGCGGATCCGCGGCGCTGTCCTCTTGCTGTCTAGGGTTTCCCAGCAAAGTCCTGTTGTGTTTTGCTTCCGCCGTCCTCCCCGAATCTGCTACGTCACGCAGCCCCCACGTGGTTCAAGCATGCGCAGAGACAAAATTCCACAGAAATGATCGGAATGAGAGTTTACGTGGTCATTTTTGTCTGCTGATCGGATCGCAAAAATGTTTAAACCACCCCTCTCGATCGGATTGGAAATTCTTTCCGATCGGCCTCGATCGGAAAGAATTTTACATGGCGCATTTTTATTCTGATTGGCGTTTGATCAGATCAAAATTGCACCATGTAAACGCAGCTAATGATGCTAACAGCTGGTGTTAGCCAGCTAGCGTTTACTGACATGCCTAACTTTGTGCGTCTTAAAACACACAAGCATCTGAAAATCGGGTCTGTACCCCCCCGTTTCCAGTGGAACAACTGGCGACTGCCAAGAAAGGAGACGCTTTCAGATGCTTGTGTGTTTTCAGCCGCACAAAGCTAGGCACGTCATCAAATGCTAGCTGGCTAACGCTAGCCTGCTAACACCAACTGTGTAGTCTGCCGGCTACAAACAGACGTACTACGTTGTTTTATTATAAAGTTCGGCCCTTCACCGCGGCGAATCGCTTTGATCCACTTCTTCTTTAGTATCACTTCAGTCGGGAATCCATGAAAATTTAAGTAGGGATGGCGTTTATCCGATTTACAAAGTGTAAAAGAGCAGGGATATTGGATTAACCTGTTGTTGAAATGGCCCGGAAGAGGAAACGCCTAGATTCTGGAAAGTTCCAGAAAGCGTGATTATCCCCTATTGTTATGCCGCAATGCCTTATGGGGTATAAGGGTACCTGGACGACACAAAAGTCCCCTCCAATGCAGACTCGGGAAAGTGGGCGGAGCAAGTACACATCCGGGAATGTGGAGCGTACTTGTCTCGATGCGTTCTTTGAATTGGAGCAGTACTTGGACTACTACTGATGACGTTTCAAAAGTACACAAGAACACAAGTACGCAAAAGTACGCGTATTGCTAAACGGCCATTATTTTACGTAACGTTGGTTATTTTCAAGCGGCAACTTCCGGTGGCAAACTATGACGCTACCCGGAAGAAGTCATTTTTTTGTAGTTCTCCCTTAACCCCTTAACAGCGCCCCCCCCCCCCCATATGCCAAAAACGCCTAAAAAATGCATACCCGAATAAATTAGCTGCTGCTCTTGAACCCTTTGGAGTTCATGCAAAAGCTCGGCCTCTCTGTAAAGATAACACTGAATTTTTACTTTGAGCTTTCAAATTCATGATAACTTTAACTAGCATGTTGTAATCAAGCTTTTTTCCCTCGCCTGAATTTTTTAAAAAATTTTGTCAAGTAGCTGCACACAGAAATATGGAGATAGGAACTGAATAATCACATGAGGCTGTTGCATTAAGGTTTATCTGTTACCAGTTCTTATTTGGTGACAATAGCAACAAAAATGACAAGTATATGAGTGTTTGTATGTGAATTTGTTCAGGCGTTATCCAGAATTTTCCATTTGGAAACTCCAAATGGTCCCTTTGGATAATAAGCTTTACGAAGCTGTAAGTCCAGAATGCTTCAACATACGGTCATCAATGAGACCTCCAATGAAAGGTGGTACCAAGAAGCATCCTGCTGCATATTCAGAGTCACTCTGAGCATTATCAAAATACAGTAAGTGATCTAGAAACACAATAAAATCCTCATTTTCCCAAAGTGCATTATAATAAGAGTCAGCATATGTGTCTTCATTACATTATAAAGTAAACAATATAATGCCATGCTATGCAATGTCAACAAAAAGGAAAAATAAAAAACACCACAACACAGAAAACTTTTTACATAGTTGCAATTTTTCATGAACTGACCAGGACTGAAAACTACTGCTGCTAATTTTCAGCAGAAATTTTACAGTGAAGTCTGATCAGAAGGAGAGAAGCTGCTGCAACACCACCATCACCAGACCATTAGCTTTTATCTACACGCAGGCAAAATCCACAAACCTGGGGGGTCTTGTGTTATAAACAGAGACCCCCAACTTTCAAACAGACAGGTTTCACTTCTTTAGTGTCCAGAAACACCACCATGAATACGCCCGCAGTGAAAGAGCGCAGTAGAAAGCCAAGCTGCGACACATATGCGCCTGAGAAAGCCCCCCCCCTTCCCCAACCAACATCGACATGTTTCCATGTCCTTACTTTTTTAGAAATGATCCCCATCTAAACAGCTTATAAACTCACAGTAACTGCAGGTAGAAGTTTCCACTTACTGGTTCAGTCCAGAGCGCCTCCTGAGCCAAACGCTTCCTCCTCTGCTGAGCCCGGACGCACATGCTGCTCTGCTCCGAGTAACTCCCTTCAGCAACTCTTCAGCAGCGCATTTTCGTCCTTCGACATGTTTTTTCCCACGTTTATACTGAAAAAGTGCACACTTCCTCCGCTTTTATGCACAGAAGCGCACGTTTGGAGGAGTTTTCAGGCCGAGTTACGCAGGAGCACAGAGAAGCCATCTTGCTATACAGGTAAACAAAATACACATGGCCATGACGGGAATTTCATTGGCTATACGTGCATGATGTCAGAGCTAGCGTCAGACCTGATAGGCCAGTTCTGTAAGCATCAGATTACAAAGCCCACCCACCACGTGAGGTAGAGTTTGGTGGATATTATTGGTGGAGGAGAGACCATAGATCCACCCAGTTGGTCAAATGAGACGTCAATCAAAAGGGATGCCTCTCCTGGTCCGTCAGACGTTGTAGTATTGAAATATGATGCATTTAACAGATTTTATGAGACTTTATGTGGTGTTTGATAATGTATGATTTCCATGTTCATCAGTATTATATAAGTACTGCAGTTAAAGAACGTGGTAAGACAGTTCTACCACTAGAGGGCGATGTGATGTGTGTGGCAAGTTGAGAAGCAGGAGATTGCAAGCAGTGCAAGACTGGAACTTCTGGAGCTGACACCTTTGTTCTGTGTTAAATAAACCGACGTTAAAAAGCGGTAGTGTCTCCGCCGTTGTTTCCACCTGAAGAAGCTGAACAACTTTTGTCTGTTAGACACAACAGAAAACTGGCGACGAGGATGGGATTACCTCCGCAGGTGAAACTGAGTTTCAACGAGTTAACTCCTTTGAGGCGAGTACCAACTCCACAAAGATGGCGACCGCGTTTGGAAGGAGTGAAGACTTCCACTTTAATGAGAACGAAGAAAGTTTTGAGGCTTACTTGAAAGGTTAGAACAGTTCTTCGTGGCAAACGGGCTCAAATCTAGTGATGAAAAGGCAAAGGCTGTGTTCCTGACGATCGTGGGGAACAAGACCCACACGCTGCTGATGGATCTTAGCGCGCCATTGAAGCCGAGTGAAAAATGTCTGTCGGAGCTAATCGAGTTGCTCCATGGACATTTTGTACCGAAGACTAACTGTATTGCAGAGAGGTACAAGTTTAACTCCAGGAGTCAGAGAGATGACAAATCCATCAGTGAGCACATGGCTAATTTTAGAAAGCTAGCAGCCACATGTAAGTTTGGAACATTCTTAGATGATGCGCTACGAGACAGATTCGTATGCGGAGTGCGAATTGCCGAACTTCGTGACAGAATGCTGAACGCAGCCCTCACCAAGGAGTTAACGCTTGCAGCAGCTTATGATATGGGGCTCGCACATGAAGTGACAAGGCAGAACGCCCAACAGTGGGCGCATAAAACACTTAAAGGAGTTAACGCCATTTCCAAGGCAGCATGGATGGATGGATGGATGGATGGATGTACAGATGGATGGGTGGATGGATGGACGGACGGACGGACAGACAGATGGATTGGTGAATGGATGGATGGATACCTGCTCCAAGGACGATCAGAACTTACGTTGGAAAAGGTGGGATACAATCATCTTAAAGGAATAGTCCACCCACAGAATGATGTAACACTTCCCCTCATGGTGAGAAAGACTCTGCAGCACTTTTTTAATATCTCAAATGCAGCCGGTGATCAGGAAGGCTTCTCGTTTCCCCCCAACTTACATAAAATGGAGTTCGCAGGGGTCCGAGCCAAAAAGGTCCATAAAAGTCCACAAAACTTGTCAATATTCCTCCATACTGCTCGTCCAATGTAATCCAAGTGTCCTGAGTGGGTAGCGTCCAGAACTGACTGGGAACTTCATCATTTAGTATATTTTTAGAGCCTAAACCGTACTACATCTTACTTCTACGAAGCACGCATATGCGCGTTCACGAAACTATGGAAGCCTCGGCATTTAGAGCCTACTCTGCTGATAATGCAAGTGAAGAAGAAATTATTGTTTACATTGTGATACGAGCGACAGAGCTGCAGACAAACACAAGAGGGTCCAAGAGGGTTTGGATATTGATTTAAAACAAAGAAAGAAAGAGAAAGAAAACGTGCAATCTCGTCTGCCGCGGCTTCTGTAGTTTTGTGAACGCGCATATGCGTGCTTCGCAGAAGTAAGATGTAGTACTGTTTAGGCTCTAAAAATATACTAAATGATGTTGTTTCCAGTAAATTCTGGACGCTGCCCACTCAGGACACTTGGATTACATTGGACGAGCAGTATGGAGGAATATTGACAAGTTTTTGTGGACTTTTATGGACCTTTTTGGCTCGGACCCGGCGAACTCCATTTTATGAAAGTTGGGGGGAAACGAGAAGCCTTCCTGATCGCCGGCTGAAGTGCTCCAGAGTCTTGCTCACCATGAGGGGAAGTGGAAAATAAAGTGACATCATAGGGGATTATCACGCTTACCGGAAGTTCCAAGATTTTGGACACTTCCTCTTCCTGGCCATGTTAACGACAGCCGTTCCTGCTCTGTTATACTGTTTAAATCGGATAAACTCCAAACATACTCAAGTTTTCATTCCAGACTGAAGTGATACTGGATCAAAAGCTGGATCAAAGCGATCGATTCGCCGCGGTGAAGGGCCGAACTTTATAATAAAACGACACACGTTTGTTTGTGGCCGGCAGACTGCGCAGTCATGTTAGCAGGTTAGCATTAGCCAGCTTGATGACGTGCCTAACTTTGTGCGGCTGAAAACACACAAGCATCTGAAAGCGTCTCCTTTCTTGGCAGTCCCCAGTTGTTCCACTGGAAACGGGGGGGGTACAGACCCGATTTTCAGATGTTTGTGTGTTTTAAGACGCACAACGTTAAGCACGTCAGTAAACGCTAGCTGGCTAATGCTAGCATGCTGTGAAGTGCCGGTGTTGTGCCCCACCGGCGACAAACAAACGTGTGTTTTATTATAAAGTTCGGCCCTTCACCGCGGCAAATCGATCGCTTTGATCCACTTCTTCCTTAGTATCATTTCAGTCTAGAATGAAAACTTGAGTATGTTTGGAGTTTATCCGATTTAAACAGTATAACAGAGCAGGAACGGCTGTCGTTAACATGGCCCGGAAGAGGAAGTGTCCAAAATCTTGGAACTTCCGGTAAGCATGATAATCCCCTATTTGTGGGTGAACTATTCCTTTAACTTAAAAGCAGATGCTGATGTTCTAGTGTCAGTCGGGGTCCTGCAGCTTCTCTCTAAGACCAAGGTTCACGTTCTATACGTCGCTCTGTAGCCACAAATCTGACCACCTCTGGTTGTTCGTACGACCACGATAATTCAATTCAATTCAACTTTATTTGTATAGCGTCCATTCATGACAGTGTCACCTCAGGGTGCTTAAACAGACAGAAAAATTCAGGTCAGATTCATAATAGCCTAGTTAAGGAAACCAACAGATTGGATGGAATCTTGACATGACCCGGTCCAATCCCCCATCCTGAGCAAGCACGGAGGGGTGGCGACAGTGGGAAGGAAAACACCCTTTTAACAGGGAGGAAAAACCTCCGGCAGAACCCGGCTCAGGTAGGGCGGCCATCTGCCTCGACCGGCTGGGGGGGAGAAGACAGAAAGGGAGACCAACAAACACTGCAACGTTATCCAGCCAGATCTGCTGAGAGAGGAGAACACAGTTAATGATGCAATACTGTCACAGGTTTCTACATGGAGAGACAGAGATGGTGGGAGAGGAAGAGCCCAGTGCATCATGGGAAAGGAAGAGCCCAGTGCATCATGGACGTCCCGCAGCAGTCTAAACCTATAGCAGCTTAACTAAGGGAAGGCTAGCCATCCCTAACTATAAGACTTATCAAAAAGGAAGGTTTTCAGCCTGATCTTAAAGGTAGAGAGGGTGTCTGCCTCCCGAACCTGAAGTGGTAACTGATTCCATAATAGGGGGGCTTGATAGCCAAACGCTCTGCCTCCCATTCTACTCTTAGAGACCCTTGGAACTACCAAAAGGCCTGCAGTCTGAGAGCGAAGTGCTCTGCTTGGAATATATGGAACTATGAGATCTCTAATATATAATGGAGCTTGGTCATGGAGAGCTTTATATGTGAGAAGAAGAATTTTAAATTCTATCCTGGATTTAACAGGGAGCCAATGAAGAGAAGCTAGAACTGGAGAAATAGTCAGGAAAAACCCGTCAGAACACAAGGTGGAAGGCATTTTGGGGTAAAAGTGTTTTCTTGTGGTGCTGAATCCATTTCTGCCAGATGTCAAGCTGTAAAAGTAACCGTTTAATCATAATTATTGATTGATTAGGATAATGATTGATGATTCACCCAATATTGGAAATGGCTATAATTTTCCAAGTTGTGAGTATACTATGGTTGTTTGTGACAAACAAAGAGGTCACATGACCTCTTCAAACCATAAATTACACACATTTTCCCACAATTTTGGCCTAAACAGTACAGTTTATTTAATCTCTGTGGGATTAGGGGACATCAGGGAGCCAAAAACCAACAAGTGCAACACTTAATAGACTCTGTCAATTCAGGAAAAGTATAATATACCCATATTTCTTTGTGAGGTTATTGTGAGCCTTAAATTAAAGTCGCCTGTTTAGGCCAGTTCACCCTCATTGGACCAGCTTTATGTGAAAACTACCAAACCAATTATCTCGAAATAATGATATTATTATACTTATACTTACACAATTTCATTAATACAATAATAGGTCAGAAATGTTTAAAATGAATTGAATTGAAAAATCATCTTTTCAGTCATGCAAATGAAACTGTTCAGGAGTCAGGTCTAACTGCTGAACTGGCTTTTTATTCCAGCAAACTTAAATCTTTAAATTTCACGTCTTTCCTTGAGCTTTCGCCCTGAGTAGTTTGTTCTGGTTCATCAGGTTTGATTTTTTATAGTTTTTACTTACTTTGCTATTTTATTTCCCATTTCTTTAACTCTGCATTTTATAGACGATTGTTTCGTTGCATCTTTGTCTCTGCTGTTAAGTACTTTGTGGTTCCTGTAAAGGGTTTAGAAAATAAACTACACTTGATATTTTAGATTAATTTAGCAATTATGAGTTTGTTTGTTGAAAAGCAGTCTCATTTGATCATAACAGCCTTATTTTATGCTCCTTTGATTAGAAAATAAGGTGAATAGCTTTTTTTTATTAGTTTAATCAAACCCTTAAATGAACAACTGAACACAGACCCGAACCAAGCAAACCAAAGAATGAACGGCAGTGGTTTATATGCTGGTGGCAGACAGTTTTCACTCTGATTGAAAAAAAAAAACAAACTAAAAAAAAAAAAAACAATTAAAAATATATTTTTGAGAGAGCTTTTTTTCCTCGGAAATCATTGTCTAAATATCAATTTATCTTTATTTATTCTATGACAAAATATTTTCTCTCAAAACCTTTTTTTGGGTCTCAAATAACATCAGTTTTTGCTATCAGTGTGAAAATTTGTTCTCTTCTACATATTTATTTTGCTTTGAAAACTATTTTCCCCTTCAGATTGTTTTTTTTTTTACTTGAACTTAATATAAACACTAAATGGACCAACATGGTTACGGCCGCAGTCTCAGCTGCAGTCCGAGCCGGCGGCCACACGGTGGCGGCGTTGAGCCGGACTCAGCATCGTCCCCTGCGCGGTCCTGGTGGATCTCAGAAACCAGTTTCACATCTGCAAGCATGTGGTCGCGATTCACGAGAAGCTTCAGGGAGGAAGTCAGAGGCGTCAACCATCATCATCATCATCATCATCATCATCATCATCATCAAAGAACCAGCAACATCCAGATTTGATATCAGAACAGAGACCGAGTGTGAAAACAGGTTTATTCTGAATTTTATATGATAAATAACCATGAGATGACCTGGGGCTCCAGTCTGATTCCAGACGTCCCCAAAAAGACACAAAACTAGGAAATGAGACAAACCTCCATCATACAGGACCAAACCGAGACTGGACCAAACCGAAACCGGGTCTGGTCCAGGCCCAGACCAAACCTGGTCCAGGTCTAGCCTGGTCCAGGTCTAGACTAGACCTGGTCCAGGACCAGACCAAACCAGGTCCAGGTCAAGATAAAACCTGGTCAAGGTCCAGACAAAACCTGGTCCAGGACTAGATCAAACCTAGTCCAGATCCAGATCAAACCTGGTCCAGGACCAGACCAAACCTGTTCCAGATCCAGATCAAACCAGGTCCAGATCCAGATCAAACCAGGTCCAGATCCAAACAAAACCTGGTCCAGGACTAGATCAAATCTAAGAATAAATAAATAAATTAATAAATAACATTACGAAGGAAAGAAAGAAAAAAAAAAAAAAGAAGAAAAAGAAAGAAGAAAGAAAAATGAAATAATAAATATATAGATTATTAAAAATAAATGACAGATTAAAAGCTTCATTGAAAAATAGATCTTGAGCCTCTTTTTAAAAATCCCAACAGTATGACGGCATGGTGACGTCACAGCATCCACCAGCTGAGCTCGTGAGGGTGATACGTTTCCTCCATGTTTTCTGTCTGAATCTGCAGTTTAAAAAAAAAAAAAACTTCTCAACAAGTCGACTCTGAGCGACGCACGCGTCTTCTCCGCTTGACACGCCCACATATAACCTGTCTGTCCCCTGATTGGTCAAGAGTCGAGCTGGGGCGACTGTGCGGAGACCTGATTGGCTCCCGTCCCTGCCGGTCTCCCCGGTCTCGATGCGGAACAGCGAGGCGAGCCGCGGCGGTAGACTGTAGGAAGCGGCTGAAGACTACTGCCCTTCATCCTCACCTCGGCTTGACAGCGTCCCAGAACCTCCGTGGGCTTTTCCACCGAACCGGACCGGGACCGAGACGGAACCGCGGAGAAAATGGCGCAGCCGGACAGCAAGAAGATCTTCTTCGAGAACCTGTCGGGAGCGGGAAAAGCCATCGCGGTGCTGACGAGCGGAGGTGATGCTCAAGGTAAGTAGGCACGCCGCGGCATGCGCGAGGACAGGCCGGCGGTAGGGGCTCGCGCTCAGCGGCGCGATGCTCCTGGGCGAGGAGGAGGGGGGCGGGGGGGGACATGCGAGAGAACATGATGTCCGGGAGGACGGTGACAACATTTACAGCAAAACACCAGCTTCATCCTGCTAGCTGGCGGGCTAACGTGACGTCATGACATGTCACTAATCTGATGACGTTTTAACCGCAGCAGACACGCGCCAGGATCCGTTTTTCGCCTTTATCAGCGCGTTAACGCCGCTCAGACCCGGTCAGCGCGTTTGGAGGCGGAACTGCGGGGTCTTCGTGGAGGTTTGGACCCTCAGGGGGACGACCGGACCTTCTAGACCCGGTTCTGGAGCCGCGAGGATGTGAAGCTGTGGTCGGACCGCAGGAGGCGGCCCGGGGCTGCGATGCTCGCATCCGGCGTGCGTACGTGATGAGCGGCACCGTCTCTCCTCCAGCCTGCTACGTCACGGAGGAAACCCTGCTCACGCGACTGCACACAACTGTACATCCAGTACATTTAGGTGACATTTTTGTGCGTCGGAATTTACAGCTTCGACTTGCCCAGAATGAGGCAGCTCAGATTATTGGCTGATTATTGATCTGCAGCTTCATACTCATTTTTTATCAAAAGATGTTTAACCACATTTACTGGCTCATATATGAATGAATGAATGAATGAATGACATTATACTTAATTTAAATACAATTAATCAAATAACTGATATATAAAAAAAACACACAGGCATACTTATTCTGCACATGACATACACACATATACAGGTACACACACATATAGTTGTTAAAATTATTCACACCCTCCAATTAAAGAAAAGTATAAATTCACAATAGTATTTGAAATAACAAGAAACTAGTAATAAATAAAAATTTACAAAATTATAATTTAGTGAAATAGATTATTGCTTTTGAATTGTGGTTGTTAATAATAATAATAATAAAACAAAACTGTCTGATACACTGTTAAGGCACCTTTCAGTGGACCAACATACTTGTCAACAGGCGTCAAAGTCTCTTTGAACATTAGAAAACATGAGGACGACTGTATAAAGAATCATTCATAACCTCCAATTAAAGAAGGAAAAAAAATCATCTGTCAGTGAAATAAGTTGAAATTGACAAGAGTAATAATAAATAAACAAAAATCAATGAAAATCATGATATTGATTTTAAATTGTGGTTTGAAAGAAATATTAAAAACAAACCCACAAAAATAAAAACAAGTAAACAAGCATGATGGGGCTCCGAAGCTAAAATGTTGTTGAGCAACACTATGAGACAATCACTGCAATCAGGTGTTTTCTGTAACGTCCAATCAGACGTCTGCACCTGTGGACAGGTATGTTGGTCCATGTTCATGGGAAAGATGCTCTAGTGTGTTTGGGACAGTTTCGTTAGTTTGTTTGTTTTTTTTAAATGATTATTTCTAACCACAATTCTAAAGCAATATTTTATTTCACTAAACTATAGTTTTGTAAATTTTTATTTATTTCTAGTTTCTTGTTATTTGCATTAGTGTTAATTTAGACTTTTATTTAATTGGAGAATATAAATCATTTTGAGGACAATGGTAGGTGTCATTTTTGTGCATCGGAATTTACGGCTTCAACTTGCCCAGAATGAGACAGCTCAGATTATTGGCTGATTATTGATCTGCAGCTTTATACTCATTTCTTATCAGAAGGTGTTTAACCACATTTACTGGCTCATATATGAATGAATGAATGACCGCACAGCAGAAGCATTATCTCACTTACATTTAAAAAAAATGTCTTTCAACTGACATTGTGAACCAAAATCACAATAGTATGCTAATTAAAATAACAAGCAGCTAAATAAATTAATAATAGATAAAAATGTACAAAATTATAATTTCGTGAAATATATTGTCGCTTGGAAATAATAATATTAAAAAAAACTGTCCCAGACACATTAGATCACCTTTCCCATCAACAGTGGACAAACATACCTGTCAGCAGGTGTACAGGGTTCTTGCAGGGTCCTAAAAAGTCTAATTCTGAACTTAAAATTGAAGGTCTTTAAAAGGGCTCTTTTTTTCATCCAAGGTCTTAAATTTGATCCAAACAAGTCTTAAATTTTTCATTTTTATTCATTCCCGAGGAGCATTGGCCACATACAGTAGAATACGCTGAATAAAATATATCAGAGGTTGATTCTCTCCGTTTTTTGAAAGGTTCGGATAACTGTGAGAGATATTTTCAATTTCTTTTTGTATTTTTTTATTTAAAAACAATTAAAAGCATTTTTCTTGAGTAGCGCTTGAGTTAATATTAATGTCTGTATCTGTTATTTGATTCAGTCATCCACTAAAATATTTTCTAAGTTTTGTTATGCGATTAATCAAGATTGATGAATTTAATAAATTACCATCCCTGTGATTTTATATATATATATATATATATATATATATATATATATATATATATATATGTATATATATATATATTTTTTTTTTTATCAAGTCCAACTTTTAATTTCTGGGTCTTTTTGAATGTTTCTAATAACGCATCATGTTGGCCTTAAATTTAACTCAGTGAAACCTGCGAGAACCCTGGGTGCAGACCTCTGATTGGACGTTGCAGAAAACACCTGATTGCAGTGATTGTCTCAAAGTGTTGCTCAACAACATTTTAGCTTCAGAGCTCCATCATGCTTGTTTATTTTTTGTGTGTTTGTTTTTAATATTTCTTTAAAACCACAATTATAAATCAATGTCATGATTTTCATAGAATTTTTATGTATTTGTACTTTTGTCAATTTCATCTTGTTCCACTGACAGCTGATTTTTTTCCTTCTTTAATTGGAGGGTATAAATGATTTTGAGGATGACTGTGCATGCATACTTATTCTGCATATGACATACACACCCACATGCAGGTACATATATACACAATTGTGTGAAAAAGTGTTTGCTCCCTTCCTGATTTCTTACTTTTTTGCATGTTTGTCAGACTTATATGTTTCAGATCATCAAACAAATTTAGATGTGAGACGAAGATAACACAAGTAAACACAAAATGCAGTTTTGAAATGAAGATTTTTATTAGTGAGGGGAAAAAAATCCAAACCTCCATGGTCCTGTGTGAAAAAGTGATTGCCCCCTCCGTTAAAACATAAATGAACTGTGGTTTATCACATCTTTGGAAAGCTGAGTTCAGTTTCTCTAGCCACACCCAGACCTGATTACTGCCACACTTGTTCTCAATCAAAAAATCACTTAAATAGGACCTGCCTGACAAAGTTAAGTAGACTAAAAGATCCTCCAAAGCTAGACATCATGCTGCGATTCAAAGAAATTCAGGAACAAATGAGAAACAAAGTAATTGAGATCTATCAGTCTGGAAAAGGTTCCAAAGCCATTTCTAAAGCTTTGGGGCTCCAGAGAACCACAGTGAGAACCATTATCCACAAATGGTGAAAACATGGAACAGTGGTGAACCTTCCCAGGAGGGGCCGGCCGACCAAAATGACCCCAAGAGCACAGCGACGACTCATCCAAGAGGTCACAAAAGACCCCAGAACATCATCCAAGAACTGCAGGCCTCACTTGCCTCAATGAAGGTCAGTGTTCATGACTCCCCCATCAGAAAGAGACTGGGGGGCAAAAATGGCTGCATGGCAGAGTTCCAAGACCAAAACCACTGCTGAGCAAAAAGAACATAAAGGCTCGTCTCAGTTTAGCCAGAAAGCATCTTGATGATCCCCAAGACTTTTGGGAAAATACTCTGTGGACTGACGAGACAAAAGTGGAACTTTCTGGAAGGTGGAGGTCCCATTACATCTGGCGTAAAAGTAACACGGCATTTCAGAGAAGGAACATCATAGCAACAGTAAAATATGGTGGTGGTAGTGTGATGGTCTGGGGCTGTTTTGCTGCTTCAGGACCTGGAAGACTTGCTGTGGTAAATGGAACCATGAATTCTGCTTCTACCAAAAATCCTGAAGGAGAACGTCCGGCCATCTGTTGGTGACCTCAAGCTGAAGCGCACTTGGGTTCTGCAGCAGAACAATGATCCAGAACACACCAGCAAGTCCACCTCTGAATGGCTTAAGAACAACAACATGAAGACTTTGGAGTGGCCTAGTCAAAGTCCCCACCTGAATCCCATTGAGATGCTGTGGCATGACCTTAAAAAGGCGGTTCATGCTGGAAAAGCCTCCAATGTGGCTGAATTACAACAATTCTGCAAAGATGAGTGGAACAAAATTCCTCCACAGCGCTGTAGAAGACTCACTGCCAGTTATCACAAACGCTTGATGCAGTTGTTGCTGCTAAGGTGGAACAACCAGTTATTAGGTTTAGGGGGCAATCACTTTTTCACACAGGGACATGGGGGTTTGTTTTCCCCCCTTTCTAATAAAAACCTTCATTTAAAAACTGCATTTTGTGTTTACTTGTGTTATCTTTAGCCCTATTCTGACTGGATTAGTATTATAGAGGGACCACATGTAATTTTTAATAATTACAGAGGTTGTCTGTGATTTTAATCCAGTGTGAATCGGTCATGTCTGTGATTTGCGATGTAATAAATCCCCCGCAAATTACGTACTATAATTTGCTAAACTCAGAGGTCCTCTGATAATACTAATCCAGTGCGAATGGACATCTCTGTGATTTGGACAGAAATGACCCGTAATTTGGTGGTATTTGTTTCCTGGACGCATTTCATTTCCTTTTTGGCGAAAAATGGAGGCTTCAAAAGAATTTTTCCTCCAAAAAATCATGTTTACGATAATATAGGCTAAAGCATTAACTTTGGGATCGGAGTGATCAGTGGAGTTTCACTAGTCCCGTTCCCGCAGCGAGAAACGTTTAGGTTTGGACAACATGCTGACATGCTACAAGTTCTTAAAGCGTCGGTTACGACTGTCGGTGTGTTATTTAGCACATTTTTTTCTGAATCATCATCCACTGCCGATGGAAACACAGCTCGTAAGAGCAGATGTTACGCAATATGCAGCACGTTGACATCATATCTGCTGGATGTCTGTGAATTTCAGTCATATCTCAGACTTCAGTTATCCAGTGTGAATGCGCCACATAAAAAACAGACGTCGGGGGGTAATTTATTTATTACATGTGGTCCCTAGATAATACTAATCCCGTCAGAATAGGGCTTTTGTCTGATATTTCAATTAGTTTGATGATCTGAAACATTTAAGTGTGACGAACATGCAAAAAAAGAAGAAATCAGGAAGGAGGCAAACACTTTTTCACACAACTGTATACACATGCAAAATTGGTGCCTGAATAATAAACCTGAATGCACCCAAACATAATTTAACTACCCAAATAGTCTTTATGTATCTGTGATCATGTCTGTAAGCGTTTTTAGATCGGTTTGATCTAAAAGCCGCACGGGTTTTTAGATCGCGGCCTCTTTATGGTGCAGGAAAGGGTTAATGTTATGGATGATGAGAAGGTCGAGGCATCGCGGCATCTCAGCCTTCCTGCTGGTTTAGAACATGAGAGGAGGTCATGCAGGATTCACTGCACTCCTGAAACATCAGGACAAACCACCTCCAGCACCCAACAGGCCCTTAACAGAGCGGCGAACAGGCCTTGAATGCAGCAGCCAACAGGCCCTGGATATGGCACCCAACGGGCCCCAAACGCAGTGACGAAAAGGCCCTGAATGCAGCAGCCAACAGGCCCTGAACGTAGCACCCAATGAGCCCTGAATGGAGTAGCGAATGGAAACGGGGCCCTGAACGCAGCAGTGAACGGGCTTTGAATGCAGCAGCGAGGCTGTGGTATGCACGACTGGAGAGGAGCGCTGAACAGGCCCTGAACGCAGCACCGTACAGGCCCTGAACGCAGCAGTGAACAGGCCCTGAACGCAGCACCGTACAGGCCCTGAACACAGCAGCGAGGCTGTGGTATGCACGACTGGAGAAGAGCGCTGAACAGGCCCTGAACGCAGCACCGTACAGGCCCTGAACACAGCAGCGAGGCTGTGGTATGCACGACTGGCAGCGTTGTGTGGCTTCGGCCGGAGAAAGTGTCAGTCATGCAGAACGAGGGTTGGAACCAGTTTGGAAAAGACTGGTGAGGCTTGGAAAAGCAGGACGAAGGGTCCTCTTCACGCTCCGCTTCAGTCTGTAAAACAGGCGGTGCGTTTCAGCCCGGTTATGTAAGAAGATGGCAGGGCAGGACAGTCTGTCCCGCTGTAAAAAATACAAAACAGGGAAGAAAGAAAGGACAGAGTTGCTTAGCAACCAGGCTGCAACCGTTTCCAAGAAGTACAGCAAAGTTCCTGCTGCTTTCAGGGGTTGAAGGAACATCCTTTATCCTCCTGTCGGCCTCCAGGCCGACTTCACAGCACTTAATGACAAGACTGCAGAGTTACTGGAAGAGAAGCTGGGAAACTTTCTGACCAAAGATGACAGAAAAACTGAAAACCTGCAGACAGTAAACACAACACAACTTTATTATAAACTGTAGAAACACAACTTTAACTCATCATCTGTTGCCGGGGGCTAAACTCTGCTTCTCCTGCAGGCATGAACGCTGCCGTCCGTGCGGTGGTCCGCATGGGGCTCTACGTGGGGGCTAAAGTCTATTTCATCCATGAGGTGGGTGTTCTCTCCATGATGGTTTACCGTGTAAAACATGACTCATCCTGAATACTCATGTCCCGTCTGCCGGCTCTGCTGGGTCCTCTCCAGCTGGATCTGCTGATCCTGGACCCGTTGCCACGGTTACCTCAGAGAGGCAGGCAGCCGTGCACACTCGCGCTCACGTCCTTGTTAGAATCACTAATTAAGCTCGCATGCATGACTGCGGGAACACAGAAAACAGAGGTTTTATATCCACACGGAGAGGCTGCAGGTCTGCAAGGCCGCTCCGATTTTAAGTAAAGAAGTAAACCTGTTCATTCTGGACTAGGGCTGTGTAATTATAACTTCCCCCACATTTTCTCATCCCCATCCACCCCTCGACGCAAATCTAAGAATCATGTAAAAAGCATAAAAAAGGCAGGAGCAGCAGCCTGTCATGGACTTTTACGAACCACCAGAATGAAAATTTATGTTGATAACACAGCGGACGAAAAACGGCTTATCTTTCATTTCAAAAAAAAGCAAAAAACGCTGAGGATTTAACAAGACAGAATTCCCAAATGAAAAAGAAACATTCGAGAGAACAAAACGGACTAGCGTCCAGAAAAATTGCATCTTCATTCTGGTAATGAACCAGTTCATTCCTTGGACGGATTTGACCAGCGAACATCCCTAAGCTATCCCAGGAGTGACACATACTATTCCCTAACCTATAGTTGACGTACAATATATTCTCCCACCCCCCAGCTCACCCCCACCCACATAGCTCTCCCCCTCCAAACCGGCCTACATTCTGGACGGAGTCGATCTCACGCGAACATGCCTCATGCTGGAGTGAACCGGTTCATTCGCCATCCCTAATATATAGACCCAAACGAGTGTGGGCCCACCCCCTTTGGAAACTGGAACGACCAGCGAACATTCCGGAGATCGAGCCGCCCTTGTTCTTCGTCTGAAGCGCATAGCGACCAGCGAACATATCTTTGGTCTGGAGCTGAACGTATATTTTGCGGACGGATTTCGACCAGCAAACATCGTCCCATCTGACGAATCGACCCAGCCCTATTCTGGACGGATACGACCAGCGAACATCCCTCAGTTGGAGTGAACCGGTTTATTCCGGACGGATGCAACTAGCGAACTTGTCTCAGCTGGAATGAACCGGTTCATTCTGGACGGATTCGACCAGCGAACATTCCCCATCTGGAGTGAACCGGTTCATTCTGGACGAATACGACCAGCGAACATCCCTTAGATGGAGGAGTGAACCGGTTCATTCTGGATGGATATGACCAGTGAACATCTCTCAGCTGGAGTGAACTGGTTCATTCCGGACGGATACGACCAGCGAACATCCCTCAGCTGGAGTGAACCGGTTCATTCTGGACGGATACGACCAGTGAACATCTCTGAGCTGGAGGGGAACCGGTTCATTCTGGACGGATACGACCAGTGAACATTCCTGAGCTGGAGTGAACCAGTTCATTCCGGACGGATACGACCAGTGAACATTCCTCAGCTGGAGTGAACCGGTTCATTCTGGACGGATACGACCAGTGAACGTTCCTGAGCTGGAGTGAACCGGTTCATTCCGGATGGATACGACCAGTGAACATTCCTGAGCTGGAGTGAACCGTTTCATTCCGGACGGATACGACCAGCGAACATCCCTCAGCTGGAGTGAACCGGTTCATTCCGGACGGATACGACCAGTGAACATTCCTGAGCTGGAGTGAACCGGTTCATTCCGGACGGATACGACCAGTGAACATTCCTGAGCTGGAGTGAACCGGTTCATTCCGGACGGATACGACCAGTGAACATTCCTGAGCTGGAGTGAACTGGTTCATTCTGGACGGATACGACCAGTGAACATTCCTGAGCTGGAGTGAACCGGTTCATTCTGGACGGATACGACCAGTGAACATTCCTCAGCTGGAGTGAACCGGTTCATTCTGGACGGATACGACCAGTGAACATTCCTCAGCTGGACACCGGCAGCAGCGTCCATGTTTAACTGCAGCAGATGCTGAGCAGCTCTGCTCTGTGATCGCTGCTCTCTGCTGGGATGCTGTTACATAACTGACTTGAGGAATTAGCGGACGCCTCGTATAACCCCCCCCCCCCGCTCTGCAGCGTGGGTGTGCTCGTGCACGCCTCCTTCTCTCCGTCTGTTAAACAACAGCTCTGTCTTGTTTTGCTCGGCTGATTACAGAACCGTGATTTTCCTCTGAGCGACGCTGGAACAATGAGCTCCTCTGTAGCCGTTAACTTGTGTTGTTTATGCGTTTGTTGTGTTATTTACTCAGAAGCTTGTCGTCTGTTTCTACCAGGGGTATCAGGGGATGGTTGACGGTGGGGAGAACATCAGGGAAGCCACCTGGGAGGGCGTCTCCAGCATGTTGCAAGTGGTGAGTCCAGACGGGTCACACATCCCGAGTGTTCATCAGAGAGATGAGCAGCTGGTTCCATGCTGCACCACTTATAATCCTACATGTGCAAACACACACGTGATGCCACTCGCTCCATGCTGTCAGCATTAAAACTCCCCAGATTCTGATCCCAACTCAGAAATACTGACATGCTGGAATAAAAAACTAAAAGGTTTTAGTTCATTAAACTTTAAAAAGTGAAAGTCCTCCATGTTTTCTGGTTTAAACGACTGCAATGACTCAGCTACTTTCAGATTACTGCTAAAAATATACGGTTTTAATCTGCCTTTAGTACACCCCCTCAAACTTGTGTTTTTATCTGACCTGTAAAGCTGCTGTGAGACCTTTTAAAAGCACTTTTTAAATATATTTTTTTGATTTATTATTATTATTATAAATATTATTATTATAATGATCAGACAGCAATACTGCAAAAACTCAAATCTTACCTCAAATCTAAGGATATTTTTTTAATTTCTAGTGAAAATATCTCATCACACTCGAAATAAGACAAAATCCCTTAAAGAGAAACATTTCAGTGAGATACAGGAAGTTGTTTTATGACAATGGATCTTATTTCAAGAAATCTCATCAAGAAAATTTTGCTTACTTTGTTGGCAAAATATTTTTTATTACAAGCAAAAAAAAAAAAAAAAAAATCTTGTCCACTCTTAAAATAAGAAAGAAAGAACAAGAACAAAAGAGCAAACAAAATTTTCTTGATAAGATTTCTTGAAATAAGATGCATTTGTCTTAAAACAAGTTCCTATATCTCACTGAAATGTTTCTCTTGAAGTAATTTTGTCTTAATTTGAGTCTGATGAGATATTTTGACTAGAAATGAGAAAAATCTACTTGGTAAAATCGGAGTTTTTGCAGTGAGTTCATTCCCTGCTCAGCTGGCTGAACTGAAACCGGTTCAGTCTGGATGAAATGGAGCCATTTCTGCTGTGTCATCATCAGGGTGGGACCGTCATCGGCAGCGCCAGATGTAAAGAGTTTCGCTCCCACGAGGGACGCCTGAAGGCGGCGCACAACCTGGTGCAGCGCGGCATCACCAACCTGTGCGTGATCGGGGGCGACGGCAGCCTGACGGGAGCCAACCTGTTCAGGGAGGAGTGGAGCGGGCTGCTGGGAGAGCTGGTGGAGCAAGGTGATGCAGGAGGAGTTTTACATCAGAGGAACCACTTTTAACTCAAAACGGAAGATTTCTGAAGAAATTTTGAAGAGCAGCAGCCATGTTTCATAGATGCAACACCTGTGCTGACAGATTAGGTCCTGAAGACATTCCCATTTACCTCAATGTACATGTATGGTGCGCTACACTGAGATAGATAGATAGATACAGTGAGAAAATAGAGGATGAGAAGAGGCGTCTGTATGAAATATGCCTGTGTGAAAATGTCAGTTACACAGACGCAGAACTACACTGATACAGTCTGAGCACACCCCCCAAACAACTCTCCCCTGAGAGAAAACCGTAAGAGATATTAAAATAATTTTTTCACCTCAAGCGCCACAAGGCTTTGAGGAACTCGGAAACGTGTTTTATTTTATCCTACTGTGAATAAAATTTAAACGGTAGCAACTGTTATCCACTGGAGAGAAAGGTACGGTAGTCATTTTTGATCAGTTATAATGGAAGTCAATGCCCCCCCCCCCCCCCCCCCCCCCCCCCCCCCCCCCCCCCCCCCCCCCCCCCCCCCCCCCCCCGGGAGGCGGAGGTCGACTTACGAGCAGGGTAACTCAAAAACTGCGTCTGAGTGATTTTTGAGCGATGCTCCAAATGAAGCTGACAAGTTTTCCTACGTTTTGATATATAATTTATGTGTGTAGGATGAAAGCTGTAGGAGTTACGGGCATTTGTTTCACATCTGAAAATGCTTAAAAATTCAGTGTGGTTAGAGTGCGGAGGGATTTTTGGGCTTTTTCTGATTTTTCCTAAAACGTAACTTACCATTGTGTCAAAACCGTAATAGATATGTAAATATCCTCTCACATGGGGAAAGTTTCATCCTTTGTGACCCGTTCAAACTTTGAATGATGTTTCTTTGTGATGGTATGGCCGAGCTGTGTAGCTGCAAAGTGGACCTGGGTTTCTGTTTTTTTCAGCTGATTCTGACCAA
Organism: Atherinomorus stipes; assembly: GCA_023101725.1. Classification (NCBI taxonomy): domain Eukaryota; kingdom Metazoa; phylum Chordata; class Actinopteri; order Atheriniformes; family Atherinidae; genus Atherinomorus; species Atherinomorus stipes. The sequence continues at coordinate 12,604 of JALJCO010007256.1, read as the reverse complement.
ATCCCAGTCATTTCTATGGGACCAAAAATCACAGTTTTTTTGTGAATTTCGTGAACACCGTTAGTTTTGTACAGCGAAAAACCAAGAACACCGTTCCCGGCTGAGACGCTTGTTTTGATGTAACTTTTGTGGGGGTGTTTGCAAAGCCCTGAGGGGAGTCGGGCGTCAAAAAAAGTGATGGAAACGCGGACGAGTAGTAACATACTGCCATATGCTTTACAGCATTGGCAGCACGATGAGATTTAGTCCAAATTCAGAACAATCTGGTCTCCAGTGAGTCGGACCCAAGGTTCTTATATTTAATTAAAACTAACAAAAACTGTAATTGAAAAAGCATCTGTTTTTTTTTTTTCTTTCTTCTTCTTTTTTTTTTTTTTTTTTTTAAAGAAAAAGCATCTTTGTTAACTGACATAAAAATGATAATGACAGTTTAAAAAAAAAAACTATATCGAACTGAAACTGTATTGTGTCTTTACAAAAACATCCTTAGTTTTAGTCTTTTTAACTTTGTTTCATGCATAAGCCTTTGGGGTTGAAACTTGCATATTTATTTATTTTAAATTCTAGTATGCAACAATGTTAAAGATTAGATCATTTTTTCATTTTAAAATTTGATCATGATTATTTAAGGTTATTTCAATTCGTAAATTGTTATAAATTTTTACAGTTAAATTTTATTTTATTAATGACTACTTTTAGCTACTTTCATCAAAATATGAGTTACTTTTATGACATTTATGGTTACTTTAACTGAAACATTAGTTACATTTATTTTAATATTAGTTACTTTGGTTAAAAAATTTCTTTTTATTTCAATATTAGGTAGTAGTTTTTCAGTTAAATTACTTTTATTTTAATAGTTACTTTTATTCAAATATAAAGTTACTTTTATTGAAATATTAGATTTCTTTAAATATTATAATTACATTTATCAGAATATTATTTCTTTTTACTTAAATATTAAAGGCACTATTTTTACAGTTCAGTTACTTTTATTAGAATATTATTTCCTGTTATTACAATATAAAGTTACTTTCATTGCAATATTGGATACTTTAATTACATAACTTTTATTAGAATATTAGTTCTTTTCATTTAAATATTTCAGGTACTATTATTTTTACAGTTACGTTACTTTTTTTAGAATATTAGTTACTTTTATAAAAATGTAAAATTACTTTTACCACAATATTATTATTACTTTTAAGTATTACTGTTACTTTCATTAGAATATTAGTTATTTTAATTGAAATAATAGTTACTTAATTGAAATATTATTACAGTTAAGTTACTTTTATTATAATATTAGTTACTCATTTTGAAATATCAGTTACTTTTAATGAAATATATTCGATACTCCTATTACAATATTATTTTTTAAAAATATGACTATTACTTTCATTTGAATATTAGTTATTTTTATCTAAATAATATAGTTTTATTATTACAGTTAAATTACTTTGATTAGAATATTAGAGGCAAAATCTTCCTTTAATTTAATTCTTACTGAATTCCTCCTGCGGGCCAGATTGGACCGGTTTGTGGGCTGGTTTTGGTCTCGGAGCCGTATGTTTGAGGCCGTTGGGTAGGACGCTGAATCAATGCCAACCCTCCTGGATGTTTCAGGGCTGATCGAAGCCGACGCGGTGCAGAAGTATTCGGCCCTCCACATCGTGGGGATGGTGGGCTCCATCGACAACGACTTCTGCGGGACCGACATGACCATCGGCACCGACTCCGCTCTGCACAGAATCATCGAGGTGGTGGACGCCATCATGACGACGGCTCAGAGGTGAGACGAGCCCCGGTCCAGACCGCCGCTGGCGAGGCCATCGGACCCCAGCTCACCCGGCTTCTTATCTTTCAGCCACCAGAGGACGTTCGTGTTGGAGGTCATGGGGAGACACTGCGGGTAAGAAGCCGGAGACGGAGACGGGGATTCCTGGGAGACGGTAATCAGTGTTTGTGATGGAAGTGTCTGTGTCTGATCTCAGCTATCTGGCCTTGGTGAGCGCTCTGGCCTGCGGGGCGGACTGGGTGTTGATCCCTGAAATGCCTCCAGAGGACGGCTGGGAGGACAAGATGTGTCAGAAACTATCAGCGGTAACACTCTCAGAAATATCTGTGATATGATGGTTTTTATCTGCAGGGATATTCCAGGAACACATCTACCCTTAGATAACTGTTAAATGACTGTTAAATGTTGTTAAATAACTGTTGAATATTCCTAACTACTGTTAAATACCTGTTTAATACGATTAAATAAATGTTGATGAATACTCAAATATTGTTAAATAACTGTTAAATACTGTTAAACAACTGTTGAATATTCCTAAATACTGTTAAATACTTGTTTAATACGATTAATTAAATGTTGAATACTCAAATATTGTTAAATAACTGTTAAATACTGTTAAACAACTGTTGGATACTCTTAATTACGGTTAAATAACATGCAAAACCTGCAACTATAACAATGCACATTAGCATTTTTCACAGGGACATATGATTTAATTTCACATTAAAAGACCAGAAATACATTTTCACATTTATCATAATTACACTAAAGTAAATAAAAAAAAAAAATCAAGTTTAACCACTTAATGCAGGAATTTATATACAAAACAAGGAAAAACATCTGGATTAAAAAAAAAAAAAATCGGAATAACATAAAATTAAACACTGTACAATTTCATAACAATTTGTAATAATAATGAATAATATAGAAATAAATCCATAATAAAAACAAATTGATAAATTTACAACTATAGTTTAGTTAAAATGATGACTTTATTCTTGTAAAATTACAACTTTTTTCTTGTTAAATTACAACTTTATTCCTGTAAAATTATGACTTTATTCTTGTAACATTGCAGCTTTTTATTCTTGTTAAATTACAACTTTATTCCTGTAAAATTACAATTTTATTCCTGTTAAATTATGACTTTATTCTCATAACATTATGATTTATTCTTGTAACGTTGCGCTTTTTATTCTTGTTGAATTACAACTTAATTCCTGTAAAATTATGACTTTATTCTTGTAAAGTAACTTTTTATTTTAAAATTTTGACTTTGTTTGCGTATAATTATGAATTTATTCTTGTAAAATTACAACTTTATTCCTGTAAAATTAAAATTTTTCTTGTAAACTTATGACTTATTTTAGCAAAATTATACTTTTTTTCCTCATAAAGTTGCAACATTGTTCTCGTAAAATTTTCCATTTTTTTGTTGTAAAATTACAACTTTATTCTTTTAAAATTATGACTTTATTCTCGTGAATTTAAAATTTATTCTCTTAATTTTGCAACTTTTTTCTTAAAGTCTGTAAAGGAAATTTTTTTTGTTAATTTTCGCTTATTTCACTGACAGCTGAATATTTTCCGTCTTTGATGGGACAGGATGTAAACTTTACAGCTGTATATTGTATTCCAGCCGTTGCTGACTGTATTCATAGTTGATGTTATCATATGATGTTTTCCAGTAAACATGACTAAGCCGAGGTAAAAGCAGAGCTCGGGTCATAATCGCTGCACTCTGCAGGTGTTCAGGCTGCAGATGTTATCTGTGCTGTCTCTGCTGTGAAAACATGCTGCTGTTTTATGATTCAGACCCGTTCCAGGGGCACCAGGCTGAACATTATCATAGTAGCAGAAGGAGCCATTGACAGGCACGGGAAACCTATAACTTCTAGTTTTGTCAAGGATGTGAGTATCTCCGTGTGGAGAAGGGGAAGCCGGAAGCACGCGGAGCCGCCTGATGGAAACCGGACGTACGGTCCATCCTCCGCCTCCAGCTGTTCGTGTTAACCTGTAAAAGTGTTGCTGATGGCAGCAGCATCATCATCATCAGGTGGCCCCGTGCTTCTGAAAGCCCACGCCACAGCCTCACTCTCAGTTTTTCTGTCATGTTGTGTCTCTCTACGCCCTCCTGTAGAACCGCGCAGGGATGAAAAGGCTGAATATCATAATAATCGCCGAAGGGGCGATCGATCGTAACAACAAAGCCATTACCACTGAGTATGTGAAGGATGTAAGTACGGGTGTGTGTGTGGCTGCTGCCTCTGCGGTGTGGCTTCCACTCTGTCGCTGTTTCTGAAACGCTCTGTCAGGCACGCTCGCTAGCTGGAGGCGGCTTCACCGTCCTGGACCTGGTTTCTGAGCCCTGCACCGAGCTCAGAGGGATGCCACACAACCCTCCACTAACTGGTTTTTATTCATCCACCATCTAATTTAGTGAAAGCACCTGAATATCTGTGTTTGGTAGCACTTCCTGCCTGGTTTCCGCTGTGGGCTACGAGCTCTGCGCTAACATGACTGAAAAATTAGAACGGCTTGCTTGTGCTTTGTCGTTTCCCCTTCTCTCTTCTTTCTGGTCGTTTCCTTCACAACTCACTGCTGCATAACTGGAACTGATCACAGATCAGTTTTCAGCCGCGACTCCTGCTGAATCCTTCCTTTATGCTCATAGCTGGTCGTCAAATGTCTGGGTTTCGACACCCGGGTCACCATCCTGGGCCACGTCCAGAGAGGAGGGACCCCATCTGCCTTCGATCGCATCCTGGTAGGTTCCCCACATCCATCCACAGATGCTCAGATATCTGGATTTTCCTTTTGTTTTACATAAGAAAAATCCTGTATTTTAGATTTTACAGGGCGTTTTTTTTCCCTTTTTGTCTTTTTTTTGGGGGGGGGTGGATTAAATGTTAATCTAATGATTATTATGAAGAGATTATTTATCATATAGAAACAATTTCACATATTTTGCCCTTCACTCGTCCAGCCACATTCACCAACTCTACCTGTGAATGCATTTGTTCTAAGCCTCAAAATCGTCCCATTTTTGCCTAAAATATGACTGGATGTGTGTTACTGTTATAACCAGGCATTACATTAGTTTCAACTAGTTATTACCAGTTATAACCAGGTATTACATTAGTTATAATTACCAGCTATATTAAGGTATTCATTAGTTCTAACTCGTTATTACCAGTTTTAACCAGGTATTACATTAGTTCTGACTCATCATTTTCCAGTTATAACCAGATATTACATTAGTTATAACAAGGTATTACCAGCTATAGCCAGGTATTACATTAGTTGTAACTTGTAATTACAATTATAACAAGGTATTACATTAGCTATAATGAGTTATTACCAGTTTTAACCAGGTATTACATTAGCCATAATGAGTTACCAGTTTTAACCAGATATTACATTAGTAAAACTTATTACCAGCTATAACCAGGTATTACATTACTTGTAACTAGTTATCACCAGTTATAACAATGTATTACATTAATTATAACTAATAATTAGAAGTTATAAGGTATTATTAGTTTTAATTAGTTATTACCAGTTTTAACTGGCACTACTTTAGTTATAACAAATTATTAACAGCTATAACCAGGTATTACATTAGTTATAACTCATAATTACCAATTATAACAAAGTATTCATTAGTTCTAATGTGTTATTACCGGTTTTAACCATGAGGCATGGGAACAGAAAAATTGGGATTCACAATTTAAGAAGCTTTTATTGAATCATGCAAGTTTAGAAGACTGATGGGAAGGAACTGGTGAATGAGGCCCGTCGTTTGTCTGTGTGATCTGTGGCGTGGCGAGTATTTCTGCTGCAGGTTGCAGGTTAAGCTCATTAACAGGCTTATGGCTCAGCGTGTGAAGATGCTGCATGATTTCTGCCACCTGCAGGCCAGCCGCATGGGTGTGGAGGCCGTCCTGGCTCTGCTGGAGACCACGGCCAACACCCCGGCCTGCGTGGTCTCTCTGTGCGGGAACCAGTCGGTGCGGCTGCCTCTGATGGAGTGTGTGCAGATGGTGAGTGCAGCGCTGCGCTGGAAACCAGTAACACCACACACTCATGACCTGGAAACCAGTAACAACACACACGAATCACCTGGAAACCAGTAATACCACACACTCATCACCTGAAAACCAGTAACAACACACACTCATCACCTGGAAACCAGTAATACCACACACTCATCACCTGGAAACCAGTAACACCACACACTCCTCACCTGGAAACCAGTAATACCACACACTCATCACCTGGAAACCAGTAATACCACACACTCATCACCTGGAAACCAGTAACACCACACACTCATCACCTGAAAACCAGTCACACCACACACTCATCACCTGGAAACCAGTAATACACACACATTAACTCACCTGGAAACCAGTAACACCACACACCCATCACCTGGAAACCAGTAACACCACACACTCATCACCTGAAAACCAGTAACACCACACACTCATCACCTGGAAACCAGTAACACCACACACTCATCACCTGGAAACCAGTAACACCACACACTCATCACCTGAAAACCAGTAACACCACACACTCATCACCTGGAAACCAGTAATACCACACACTCATCACCTGGAAACCAGTAATACCACACACTCATCACCTGGAAACCAGTAACACCACACACTCATCACCTGAAAACCAGTAAAACACACCACACACCCATCACCTGGAAACCAGTAATACCACACACACTACCCATCACCTGGAAACCAGTAATACCACACACTCATCACCTGGAAACCAGTAACACCACACACTCATCACCTGGAAACCAGTAACACCACACACTCATCACCTGGAAACCAGTAAAAACCAGTAACACCACACACTCATCACCTGGAAACCAGTAACACCACACACTCATCACCTGGAAACCAGTAAAAACCAGTAACACCACACACTCATCACCTGGAAACCAGTAACACCACACACATCAATCACCTGGAAACCAGTAATACCACACACTCATCACCTGGAAACCAGTAACACCACACACATTAATCACCTGGAAACCAGTAATACCACACACTCATCACCTGAAAACCAGTAAAAACCAGTCACAATACACACTCATTACCTGGAAACCAGTAACACCACACACTCATCACCCCGAAACCAGTAACACCACACACTCATCGCCTGGAAACCAGTAACACCACACACTCATCACACGGAAACCAGTAATACCACACACTCATCACCTGGAAACCAGTAATACCACACACTCATCACCTGAAAACCAGTAACACCACTCACTCATCCACAGAAGCAGCCAAATACACACAGGCAGACCGAGGATGATGATGAAGAGCCGGCAGCCTGATGATGTAACAAGCTTTCGTCTGATTGGTCCGGCACGACTTCCTGGAACAGACGGCGTTTATGTTCTTCTTCTCTGTCAGTCCGTCAGGATGAAAGCTCAGATCTCTGGTCTTGTGTCCTCAGACCCAGGAGGTCCAGAAGGCCATGGACCAGAAGCGCTTCGAGGAGGCCGTGAAGCTTCGGGGAAGGTAGGGTTAAAGGACCAGTACAACTTTATTTATACTTCACCTTCAAACACTTTACAGCCGGTCCAGTCATTATGGTTCAGTTAGAATCCAGTTCGGACCAGTCCAGCATGTGATCCACATCAGTCCAGTTTATAATAACTGCATTCAGGTAAATCAGCTATAGAATATAGCTGGACCAGGACCAGGAGGGAGAACCTCCATCAGGACCAGAACCAGGAAGGAAAACCTCCATCAGGACCGGCAGAAGGAAGGAAAACCTCCATCTGGACCAGGACCTGGAAGGAAAACGTCCATCTGGACCAGGACCAGGAAGGAAAACCTCCATCAGGACCGGCAGAAGGAAGGAAACCTCCATCTGGACCAGGACCTGGAAGGAAAACCTCCTTCTGGACCAGAACAAGGAGGGAAAACCTCCATCTGGACCAGAGCCAGGAAGGAAAACCTCCATCAGGACCGGCAGAAGGAAGGAAACCTCCATCTGGACCAGGACCTGGAAGGAAAACCTCCTTCTGGACCAGAACAAGGAGGGAAAACCTCCATCTAGACCAGAAACAGGAGGGAAAACCTCCATCAGGACCAGAACCAGGAGGGAAAACCTCCATCTGGACCAGAGCCAGGAAGGAAAACCTCCATCAGGACCGGCAGAAGGAAGGAAACCTCCATCTGGACCAGGACCTGGAAGGAAAACCTCCTTCTGACCAGAACAAGGAGGGGAAAACCTCCATCTAGACCAGAAACAGGATGGAAAACCTCCATCAGGACCAGAACCAGGAGGGAAAGCCTCCATCTGGACCAGAGCCAGGAAGGAAAACCTCCATCAGGACCGGCAGAAGGAAGGAAACCTCCATCTGGACCAGGACCTGGAAGAAAACCCTCCTTCTGGACCAGCACAAGGAGGGAAAACCTCCATCTAGACCAGAAAAAGGAGGGAAAACCGCCACCACGACCAGACTTGGGAAGGAAAACCAACATCTGGACCAGGACCTGGAAGGAAAACCTCCATCTGGATCAGGACCTGGAAGGAAAACCTCCATCTGGACCAGAACCTGGAAGGGAAAACCTCCATCTGGACCAGGACCAGGAAGGAAAACCTCAATTTGGACCAGGACCTGGAAGGAAAACCTCCATCTGGACCAGAACCAGGAAGGAAAACCTCCATCTGGACCAGAACCAGGAAGGAAATCCTCCATCAGGACCAGAACCAGGAGGGAAAATCTCCATCAGAACCAGGAAAGAGGGATGGATCCGGGTCACCAAACCAGACCTGAAGCTGGAAAGGAGGTTCTGCTTCCTGAAGCTGGACCATGATCCGGTTCCACAGAGAGGGTTCTGATAACTGGAGGTTCTGCTTTCCACTGTTCTTGTAGAACGTGTAGGAACCAGCAGTAGACCTGCAGTCTGAGAGTCTTGTTTGTTTGTTTGTTTGTTTTTCAGGAGCTTTGAAAACAACCTGAGGACGTACAAGCTGCTGGCTCACCGTAAACCAGAATCTGAGCTGCCGACCGTGAGTCCGACACAGAAAAACCCGCTTCCACACACACACGGAACCCTCAGAGGTCCGGATGGTTCTACATCCTCACCTCAGCTGATCCCTGAGATCCACCAAGGTCCCGTCTGCAGAGACTATCCAGCTGCAGCCCCAGAGCAAAGCCCCTGGCATGACGGAAGACCAAACAGTTATTTAGTTTTGTTATCATTTATTTTTTAATTTTATATGTAGAAGTGATGTACAGTTGTGTGTAAAAGTGTTTGCCTCCTTCCTGATTTCTTATTTTTTTGCATGTTTGTCACACTTACATGTTTCAGATCATCAAACAAATTGAAATATTAGACAAAGATAACACAAGTAAACACAAAATGCAGTTTTTAAATGAAGATTTTTATTAGTAAGAGAGAAAAAAATGTAAACCTCCATGGTCCTGAGTGAAAAAGTGATTATTAACTGTAGTTTATCACATCTTTGGAAAGCTGAGTTCAGTTTCTCTAAGCCCAGGCCTGTTACTCCACTTCTCCATCAAGAAATCACTTAAATAGGACCTGCCTGACAAAGTGAAGTAGACCAAAGATCCTCCAAAGCTAGACATCATGCTGCCATCCAAAGAAATTCAGGAACAAATGAGAAACAAAGTCATTGAGATCTATCAGTCTGGAAAAGGTTCCAAAGCCATTTCTAAAGCTTTGGGACTCCAGAGAACCACAGTGAGAACTATTATCCACAAATGGTGAAAACATGGAACAGTGGTGAACCTTCCCAGGAGGGGCCGGCCGACCAAAATGACCCCAAGAGCACAGCGACGACTCGTCCAAGAGGTCACAAAGACCCCAGAACAACATCCAAGAACTGCAGGCCTCACTTGCCTCAATGAAGGTCAGTGTTCATGACTCCCCCATCAGAAAGAGACTGGGGGGCAAAAATGGCTGCATGGCAGAGTTCCAAGACCAAAACCACTGCTGAGCAAAAAGAACATAAAGGCTCGTCTCAGTTTAGCCAGAAAGCATCTTGATGATCCCCAAGACTTTTGGGAAAATACTCTGTGGACTGACGAGACAAAAGTGGAACTTTCTGGAAGGTGGAGGTCCCATTACATCTGGCGTAAAAGTAACACGGCATTTCAGAAAAGGAACATCATAGCAACAGTAAAATATGGTGGTGGTAGTGTGATGGTCTGGGGCTGTTTTGCTGCTTCAGGACCTGGAAGACTTGCTGTGGTAAATGGAACCATGAATTCTGCTTCTACCAAAAAATCCTGAAGGAGAATGTCCGGCCATCTGTTGGTGACCTCAAGCTGAAGCGCACTTGGGTTCTGCAGCAGAACAATGATCCAGAACACACCAGCAAGTCCACCTCTGAATGGCTTAAGAACAACAACATGAAGACTTTGGAGTGGCCTAGTCAAAGCCCCCACCTAAATCCCATTGAGATGCTGTGGCATGACCTTAAAAGGCGGTTCATGCTGGAAAAGCCTCCAATGTGGCTGAATTACAACAATTCTGCAAAGATGAGTGGAACAAAGTTCCTCCACAGCGCTGTAGAAGACTCACTGCCAGTTATCACAAACGCTTGATGCAGTTGTTGCTGCTAAGGTGGAACAACCAGTTATTAGGTTTAGGGGAAGATCACTTTTTCACACAGGGACATGGAGGGTTGAACTTTTTCCTCACTTTCTAATAAAAATCTTCATTTAAAAACTGCATTTTGTGTTTACTTTGTCTAATATTTAAATTTGTTTGATGATCTGAAACATTTAAGTGTGACAAACATGCAACAAAATAAGAAATCAATTTAGGGGCAAAAACTTTTTCACACAACTATACATGGCACTGAGGTCCTTTTGTGACTTTTTTCTTATAAATCTGGCAATCTGGATTTTCATGAGAAATTAGACTCAAATTTCCTGTTGCTCAATCCCAACAAATAGTGATCTTCAGGGAACGTTCTCAGAACGTTGCCTGAAGATCACTATTTGTTGTCGCCATTTCATCACAGCTTTGTCACCGTTTCGTCGCCACTACTTTTCCGTTTCGTCACCGTTTCGTCGCAGCTATGCCGCCACTACGTCACCGTCTCGTTACGTTTTGTTGCCGTTTCATCAAAGCTTTGTTACGTAATGATGTAATATTCATTCCTTTAGCAAAATTAGAAAAATACCTCAACTTGTGTTATGTAGAACAAGTCAAACTTAATGACAGTTGTTCAAACAAAACTAATAATATATGTGCGTTATATCCTAGAACCACCTGGATGTTCTTCTCCCTGAGAAAAAAAAAGAAAAAAACAATACCCAAAAACAGGAGATATTTAGTTATTTGCACAAATGACCGTATATAAACTCTTTTCACATTAGAACATCCTAAAAGAAAATTTCTTTAGAAGTTTTAAAGTCTAAAAAAGAATTTTTGGGTTTTTTTTAATTTTTAGAAATCTGATCGGTTAAATATCGGTGAGGTGGTTGATGTACGACATTCAGTGTCAAGGCCGATACCGATAGGGAGCTGATTATATCGTGCATCCCTATTTATAGTCATCATACTTATTCTGTATTTGTATCTGCGTCTTCCCTAATATCTCCAGGGTTGTTTTTCCTTTTTTGCACTTTCCTTTAAACACTCAAACCCCCCTCCCCCCCCCCTCATTTATATGCAGCAGGGGCCTTTCCAACATATCTGATGCAGGAAAACTACTCGTAGAAGTATTTTTGTTCTTGGGAACACTGCAAAAACTCAAATCTTACCAAGTACATTTTTTTAATTTAGAGTCAGAATATCTCATCACACTCAAAATAAGACAAAAGTACCTAAAGAGAAACATTTCAGGGAGATATAGGAACTTGTTTTAAGACAAATGCATCTTACTTCAAGAAATCAAGAAAAGTTCACTTGTGCCATTGACAGATTTCTTTTGTTTATTACAAGCAAAAAAAAATTCGGCCAAGATTTTTTTCCTTGTAATAAGCAGAAAATCTGCCAATAGAACAAGCAAAGTTTTCTTGATAAGATGTCTTGAAATGAGATGCATTGCCTTAAAACAAGTTCCTTTATCTCACTGAAATGTTTCTCTTTAAATAATTTTGTCGTATTTTGAGTGTGATGAGATATTTTGACCAGAATGAGAGAAATCTACCCGGTAAGATTCTGCAGGGCTGTAACGGCTGCTTCTTATTGGGCTGCAGTCTGATGTGGGATGCCGTAGCGCCGCACGGTGACCCGATGCTGTCCTCCTCCACCCTCAGAGCAACTTCAACGTGGCGGTGCTGAACGTGGGGGGCTCCTGCCGCCGGCATGAACGCCGCCGTCCGCTCGGCCGTCAGGGTGGGGATCTCCGAGGGACACAAGATGTTCGCCGTCAGCGACGGATTCGAGGGCTTCTACAAAGGACAGGTGAGCTGTTCCCATCAGGAGAGCTGGCTTAGCTGGTGAGTCAGAGCCAATCACGGGGAATGATCGGGGATGATCTGCAGATTAGTGTAAACCAATTCCCCGCCTGACTCGGCTCGAGCAGGTGTAGTAGCAGAAAGCAGCAGCAGAGGGCAGGAAGCAGGGTTTTCACCTCATCCCAGTTTCATTAAAGGAATAGTACACCCAAAACATGATTAGCCTTCATTTTTCTACTCACCCCCATACTGAACAACACTCTGGAGGTACTTTTTGATATCTCAAATGCATCTGGAGATCTGGGAGGCTTCTTGCTGTCTGCTGACATCCAAATAATGGAGATCCCAGCGCCCGAGGCAAAAAGGTCCATAAA
>JALJCO010007255.1:0-228130 GCA_023101725.1 Atherinomorus stipes | reverse complement strand
AACAAAGCTTCTCAGTTGAAGAAATTTAAAATAATGTTTTTTTATAGAGCCTAAACTTGGTTTGTAGTTCTCCAAAAGACCAAAAAATATCAGAATTTGAAGGGTAAAGGTCACCAATCCTGTTTAATCCTGCCAATGCCCATAGCTTGAACGTTCCATCTGCCCTTCCTGGAGTAAACCGCTGGTTACCCCATATTGTGGTAAATTGTGACAGACTGTTTGGCTCCTTAAGGAATTTACTAACATCGTGCCAGACTTTAATCAAATTTCTAAGAATAGGATTTTTAGTTTGTTTTTGTAGTTTTTTGGTTGTGTCAGAGTATATGAATAAAGGAAGAGGTAATTCTAAGTTGTAGGACTCCATTTCCACCAGTGTGGGTTATCTTGGTCTGAAAAATAGAACATGATAGATCTTAATTGTGTGGCCCAGTAGTACATAATAAAGCTGGGGCACTTTAATCCCCCTCTATCAAATGGTAAATAAAGTAAGGAGAGGCGAAGCCTAGGCTTTCCATTGTTCCACATAAAACCTAAAATGTTTTTTTTTAACCAGATAAATAGCTCAGGAGGAGGCGGTAGGGGAATACTTTGAAAGAGGAAGAGTAGCTTTGGTAGCATCATTTTCAGGACATTAGCTCTTCCCAATATGGATATAGGCAGGGTCATCCAACTGTTAATTGAAGCTGTCATTCTTTTCATTAGGTGTTCATAGTTAGATTTGACAACCTGTTCCAATTCTGGAAAAATCTGAATACCAAGATAATCAAAATTACCCACTACTTTAAATTGCATCACTTCCCTAATAGGATTAGTCCTTTCATTTTTATTTAATAATAGAATAGAAGATTTTGTATTATTTATTTTGTAGCCTGAGACTCTCCCAAACTGATAGATCAGTTCCATTACTGCTGGAATTGATTTCTTTAGGTCTGTTAAAAATAAAATGACATCATCTGCGAACAGAGAAATTTTGTGTTCTGTGGGTCCCACTGTGATCCCTAAGATACATGGATGCAGGCGAGTAGCTGCCGCCAGTGGCTCAATTGCTAATGTGAATAACAAGGGAGAAAGTGGACATCCCTGGCGACAGCCCTTCTTAATTTTAATTGGCTTTGAAAGTATTTTGTTTGACAGAATTTCTGCCGTTGGATTATTATATAATATTTTAACCCATTTGATAAAATTGCTTCCACAACCCATCCTTTCCAATATGTTAAAGAGATAGGGCCATTCAACCCTATCGAAAGCCTTTTCTGCGTCTATTGAAAGGAGGGCTGTATCCTTAGCATTCTTTTTGGACCAAATAATATTCAAGACCCTTCTAATATTGTGGTATCCTTGCCTCCCGACAATAAACCCATTCTGGTCTTTATTTACTATGTCTGGCAGTATTCTTTGCAACCGTTTAGCCAATATTTTGCAGATGATTTTGAGATCCGAGTTGAGTAAACTTATGGGTCTGAGATTTTCACACTTATTAGGGGGTTTACCCGGCTTTGGCAGCAGAATAATTAAGGCCTGATTCATGGATGGAGGCAGGATGCCATTTTTAAATGACTACCAGCATATCTAGAAAAGGGTGACAGCAATTTATCCTTAAATATTTTATAAAGATCAATGGGGATACCATCAGGTCCTGGTTGCTTACCAGAGCTCATTCCATCAATAGCTTGGGCTATTTCCTCTTTATTTATTCCTATATTTAAATCAGTCCTATTTTCATCTGAGATAACTGGGATATGCAGCCCATTGAAAAACCTATCAAATTCAATTTGGTCAAAATTTCCTTGGGTGTCATATAATTTCTGAAAATAATCCTTAAAAGCATCATTAATATCCCTGGGATCTATAAGAGTTCCATCCTGTGTTGTAATTGATGTGACTGATGTTATGTTTTCAAGCCGTTTGATTTGCCAAGCTAAAAGTTTTCCAGCTTTATCCCCCTATTCGTGCAAACTTATTTCGTGTGCACACCAACCGGGATGTGCATGCATCCTCTACGCCATGCCTCGGCCGTGCCACATATAGTCACAGTCATCCACTACTTGTCTGTTTCAGTATCAGCAGTACAAGCCGGGTAAGGTTCCAAAGTTAGATCACGTTACCCTGAGATTCACCGTTTACTTGTTTAAGAAAATAGTTGCTTTTAGTCCATTGTTGGTTTCTCACCTGTTTTGTTCTGGATCTTTTTGATGAACTCTCGTGCCGCGGATGCTGTTTTAAAGGAATAAGTTCGGTCCTGATAAGTCACCAGCAGTTTAGCTGGGTGAGCCACGGCGTGGCGCAACCCAAGTTTGCGCAGCTCCATGCGAATCGGGTCAAACTGCTTCCAAAGTTGATGCAGACCAGCAGCGGTGTCTGGGTAGAACCTTACTTGTTGATCCTTGTAGCGGATGTCAGTATTAGCCTTTGATGCAGTAGCAACAAACTGTTTATCCTTGTAGCTGAGAAATCGCATTATTAAAGTGCAAGGTGCCGTGTTGCCGTCTCTCCGGGGTCCAATTCGGTGTGCCCGTTCCACGACCACTGTCCAGACGCCGAGTGTCTCCGGCAGCCACTTCTCCAGGAACGCACAAGGATTGTGCCCCTCCACTCCCTCTGGTAGGCCGACCAGCCTCAGGTTGTTTTGTCTCGACCTTGACTCCAGATCCATAACTTTGTCCTCCAAGTCTTTCTTCTTGGATTCCAGTGTATCCACTTTAGCTCGTAGTGTGTCTATTTCGCTCTCTGCAACAGCAATGCGAGCTTCGCTTTCTGTTACTCGCTGGATACAGTCATTTATCTCTTTTCTCAAACTGTCGATAGACTCCACAACTTCGTCGAATCTTGAGGAGAAATTCTTTTGGATGGAGTTAACAATGGACAGTATTTCGTCCACCTTACTGCTTTGAGAGTTCTGCTTCTCCCCTCCATCTGTCGCAGACAGTGAAGCCGAGCTGGGGCTAGCATTAGCTTTCTGCATTTCACCTCGATGATGGTAATCCGTTAGCTTATGTTGTCTTGCTTTCTCACTTGCTTCTTGGGACGTTTTAGCTGCCTTAGGCATTATTCTGGCCACCCACTCTTTCGAGCAAATTAGATTGTTGTCAAAGGAAGGATTTTTAGAGGAATTCGTTGACACAAACAGCAGAACGGTAAAGACACGTCCTCTCACATGGCCGCCATAACCGGAAGTCTAGCTACACTTTTTAGTGTCTTTCAGTTGATCTGGATCGTTTACTGACAGCAGACGTATCAAAACTGTATCAAAACTGTGGATGTAGCGTAATTTAATATCACATCCGCTGGGCAGCGCGGGAAATTCGGACACCGAATTGCAGCGCATTTGGAGCACACCGCCTCTTCAAGGCAATGGAGAGAAACGTGGGTGGAAACGTTATTTTTGGTATTTAGCGCTTCATCACCCATTAGTATTAAAAAAAAAATGGACATGCATGTTTGTTTGTTTTTAAATTCCTGCCTCTAGTCCCTTTAACTCACAGGCTGTCCATTTCTTTTGATCCTCCTTGAGATGGTCCTACTCCTTCATTGGATTCCAGATGTATTTGATAAACTGATTGGACTTGATTGGGAAAGGCACACACCTGTCTATATAAGACCTTACAGCTCACAGTGCATGTCAGAGCAAATGAGAATCATGAGGTCGAAGGAAATGTCCAAGGAGCTCAGAGACAGAACTGTGGCGAGGCACAGATCTGGACAAGGTTACAAAAGAATGGGCTTTATGCAAAGCTCCTGAACTTAATGCTGCACCTTTGTTTCCTGTCTTTCATTACTGGATGAACTGATTAATCCAGGTGTGTCTGACCATTTGCTGAGGTCAGACACACCTGGATGAATCCGGCAAAGAAACACAAAAAAACATTACTGGAGGAAGAGAGAGGAAATGAAAGAAGGCTAGACTGTTGGAGTGGCTGGAGTGAGCTCACAGTACAGGTAGGATGCAAGATGGATGCCAGTTTTAACTGTTGATAGGGGGCGTGTCACTGAGAAAATTGTTCAATATTATTTTGAAGGTCTTTAGAGATAGTCTTCTATCATTTCACATAGACTTAGCTCCTCGTTTAATCCTTACTTATACCTACCAACTGTTGGATACAGATAACTGGAATGAATGGCCGGATGAACTCAAAGTGGCTGGACTGGAGGACGTAGGTGAACAAACTGGAAGAAATGGCTGGATTAACTGGAAAAAGTGCCAAGAGAAGGGAAAGTCGCTGCTTTGGCTGCTACCCCAGCAATCTGAACCCAGATAAGTGTTAGAAAATGGATTGGTTAATGGATTTTAAAGACACACAACGTAACTTTTAGACCTTAAAAATCTGTGTTTCTGACTCGTTTTGATGTCACACCAACATTCATTATGCGCATTTTCGAGCTGTCAGTGCCCAGAGCCGTCCCGGGGCTCAGAAACAGCACTATGTAAGATTCCCATCCGGGACGCGACCATGACGTTGCAGCCAACTATTGGTTGCAGCACCGCGTCACTCACTAGCAACCGGATGTAAACCAGGGATCAACATCGCGGGTGTTTTGAATGCGCATCATGTCGAATTCGGTAGAGAAACGCAAGGAAACATCATCGGAGGAAGAGAGGAAAAGAAACAGAGGAAGGGACAGAACAAGAGTCAAGATAAGACTGTCTTTTACTGGCTGGAGTGAGCTTACAGTACAGGTACGAACAAGATGGATGCTAGTTTAGCCGCCGATAGGGGGCGCGTCACTGAGAAAACTGCTGAAAGTTCCGTTGTGTGTCTTTAAAGGTGCACTGACACATGCACACAAAATGAGCTTATAAGCAGAGGGGTTGAGTAGTTCTCGAGTAGAAATCCTGCCATGTTTTTGGATCTGCCAGCACAGGTGTTATCATGAAAAGACTCAGCTTTCCACTTTAAGAACACCATGTAAACCACTAATTCATAATAAAAAAAAAGTATATTTCTGAATATAAGTTAATTCTGAACTAGGTGGTCTGTTTTCCTCTTTTATTTCTGAAAAAAATAATTCTTCTGTCTTGTAAACCTGCTCTAAATTAATTCCAGTCATTCTGCGGATGCTCCTTCCATGTCAGACGTTGAAGTGCACATGAAACAAGCGTTGGTGAAAATTATGTAGTATTATAGTGTCAAGCTGCAGCTACAAAACTACAATCAAAATGAAAATGAAAATCTCTTATTATTATGTAGTTTTCCATGTTGTAGCTGAAATGAAAAAAAGGCATGTACCAGGTCTGTTTATTTCTGGACCGGCATAAACCGACATAAATATGAGATGTCCGCCCCCTGCACAACTCCCAGATTTAAAGGAGAATTTAATAAATATGTTTTCCATGTAAACCTTAATTCAGAATTATTATTGACATGTAAACATGAAGGAGAATATTTTTTTAATTTGGAATTATTTAATTCAGAATAATCAATTCCAAATTAAAAAAACATTATGTAATCTTCAGCATGGCCTTTGTTAAGGTATTTTGACTTTAGTTTGGATTTGTTCATTTGACCCTGTATAAGGACTTTCGTGTTTTGTTACAACATCCTTGGAGAGTAAATAAAGCCTGTTCTTTTTGAAACATGTGTCCTCATTCTTGACCAGCTCGGTTTGTCACACATACAAAAATGCAGTGTTGTATAAAGTACCCAAAAGTCATACTTGAGTAAAAGTGAAAGTACCTTACTGGAAAATGACTCAAGTAAAAGTAAAAGTTGCCTGCTAGAATATTACTTGAGTAAAAGTAAAAAAGTAGCTAGTATTTACTGTACTTAAGTATCAAAAGTAAAAAGTACTGTTAATAAAATGCAATCAGAAATTTGAGTTTAACATTTTCGTTATTTCTGTTTAATTTAGTTTTTAAGTTTTAATTTGCAGAGTGTAAAGGAGTTTAAATACCTCCTTACATAAACCCAACCATATAGAAAAATACTGTACACAGAAACATCCTTACAGACCTGCGTGCATGCCTACCAACATTCATATCCACGTGCATTCAATATTAAATCATTCCTAATAAACTCTTGGTGCTTGGAGGTGATGCAAACAAACAAAGAACTTGACTGGTTGAACTTTAAATGACAGCAGTGCGACAGCACTTGAACTGTCCATCCAGTCATTACTGAACCCTGAAAAAAATTTTTGTTCAACTTCAAAGAAGTTGTTTCTCAAAATCTTGAGAACTCAGTCTACCTCTTCTTGGACTGAAGATCAGACCAGCGATGCTAAACAGCCGTTCACCCGCTGCTGAGGCAGGTAAATGTGTGTTTAGCTTCAGAGACAGCTGCACAGGGCTGCTAGTGGCTATTAGTCCCACTACAACGAAACAAATATTGTCCATTGGCTATTACGTTCCTCACAAGATGCTCAGGTAAATGTAATGGAGTAAAAGTATTGATTTTTCTTGCTAAATGTAGTGAAGTAAAAGTAAAAGTCATCATAAATAGAAGTAGTAAAGTAAAGTACAGAATGAAAAAATACTACTTAAGTAAAGTAACAAAGTATTTTTACTTAGTTACTATACAACACTGCAAAAATGTTAAATTTAACAAGTTTCTAGAAAGAATTCTGATAAACTTACGGTGCAGCCGATGCTGGATTCGCACACATCCAACACAAAAAGACGTACAGTGTCCATGTCCACGTCTGTGTCCAAGGGAGACCCATGACTGACTGTGATGATCCTCAGAGACAGTGTCTGTTAAATACCTGCTGATAAGGGAAACCTACCCCCTGTTGCAAAAACAAGAGCAGTTGAGAACTTCATTAATAAGATAAGACAGGACTTTATGGATCCCACAACTGTTGTGATTTATTCAAGTGTGTGGGGGCAAGTGTAATAATGGGTTGTTCAATTTTCCAAGGAAAATACTCTGTATATGGACAAATATGAGATAATGTAATAAAATACTGTACATTTATTAATGCTTATTTTTAAGTGATGACACGTCATGATATAAAGGCCTTTAGACACCTACTTGGAATATTTTGTCTGAAAGATTCACAGAGCAATGTTTTTAGTTAAATTTATGTAAAGTCAATGGGAACATTCACATCAGTTACGTAATTCCGTCAGCTGGTTTTGAGCCATTTTTGAAATGAGGTTGATTTTTTAAAAATATTTTCATCCAACAGATACATCACCAGAGTTGATTGCAAGCTTGGGCTGTACGGTGGTTAGCACCATGGCCTCACAGCAAGAAGGGTGGCTAGTTCTAGCCTTGGCTGGGGAGGGGTTTGACCATCAGCCAGGTACTCCACCTTCCTCCCACCATCTAAAGTCATGCACGTTTGGTAAACAGGTCTCCCACGCCAAATAGACTGCATGTCTCAATGGGACTTAACCTATATAAGTAAATAAATAAGCTATGAAATGTTTACTTTTTTCAAAAAGAGAGAGAGAAGTCGCTGGTTTGCTGCTACGTTATCATGGTCGAACGTGTTATCACGTTTGTGTCACAGCACTCTTGTCTAACAAGTGAGAAAAGAATTACTGCTGAAGTAGCAGTTTTTCCCTGTCAACATTTTATAGCAATAGGGGATTATCACGCTTACCGGAAGTTCCCGGTATTTGGGCACTTCCTCTTCCGGGCCATGTTAACGACAGCCGTTCCTGCTCTGTTATAATGTTTAAATCGAATAAACTCCAAACATACTCAAGTTTTCATCCTAGACTGAAGTCATACTATGGAAGAAGTGGATCAAAGCGATCGATTCGCTGCGGCGAAGGACCGAACTTTATAATAAAACACACGTTTGTTTGTCGCCGGTGGGGCACAACACCGGCACTTCACAGCATGCCAGCATTAGCCAGCTAGCGTTTGCTGACGTGCTTAACATTGTGCGTCTTAAAACACACAAACATCTGAAAATCGCATCTGTACCTCCCCGTTTCCAGTGGAACAACTGGGGACTGCCAAGAAAGGAGACGCTTTCAGATGCTTGTGTGTTTTCAGCCGCACAAAGTTAGGCACGTTATCGAGCTGGCTAATGCTAACCTGCTAACACGACTGGGCAGTCTGCCGGCCACAAACAAACGTGTGTCGTTTTATTATAAAATTCGTTCCTTCACCGCGGCGAATCGGTCGTTTTGATCCACTTCTTCCTCAGCATCACTTCAGTCTGGAATGAAAACTTGGCATTGGCGTTTATCCGATTAACAAAGTTTAACAGAGTAGTAGCTGGCGGACTATTGTTAGCAGGTTAGCATTAGCCAGCTTGATGACGTGCCTAACTTTGTGCGGCTGAAAACACACAAGCATCTGAAAGCGTCTCCTTTCTTGGCAGTCCCCAGTTGTTCCACTGGAAACAGGGAGGTACAGACCCGTTTTTCAGATGTTTGTGTGTTTTAAGACGCACAATGTTAAGCACGTCAGTAAACGCTAGCTCGCAAATGCTAGCATGCTGTGAAGTGCAGGTGTTGTGCCCCACCGGCGACAAACAAACGTGTGTTTTATCATAAAGTTTGGTCCGTCACCGCGGCGAATCGATCGCTTTGATCCACTTCTTCCTTAGTATCACTTCAGTCTAGAATGAAAACTTAAGTATGTTTGGAGTTTATCCAATTTAAACAGTATAACAGAGCAGGAACGGCTGTTGTTAACATGGCCCGGAAGAGGAAGTGCCCAAATACCGGGAACTTCCGGTAAGCGTGATAATTCCCTATTCCAGGTTGGTGTTGTATAAAAAATCTGAATTTGGCATTTTCACTGTGATATCAGCAGTTTTTCAGCATACGGAAGTTTTCCTTGCAGCCTCATCTCTTTCCCGGTCGCTGATCTCTGCATGTTGAGTTCATGTTCGTCTGGAACACTAAATGCCAGTTTGTTCTGCCAGTATCTTCATAATTTTGCACTGGGCTAGGTGTGTAGAGACAAATACATCAATATTCCCTCTCTGAATTATTTGTATTTTTGTGCTGTATTTTAAAAAATCTTTTAATTTTCCTTTCTTCAAGAAAGGAAAGGGGGACCAGACCTTGATCACACTTCTCAGCCTCACTGGTTAGGTCTATTCAGATGTCCAGGAGAGGAGGGTTTATCAGATAATCAAACCTCAGATTGAGGAGGAGCAGTGTAGTTGTGCTGGAATCTGGAGTCTACATCCTTTGAAGGTTTTTAAAGAATGTGTTGATGTTCAGCACTGGGCTGGAAAAAAAGGGAAATACAGTATGTTGCAGTAGAGGGAAAATTTAGTAGTGGTACTGGAAAAGGAAATAGGCTACAGTAGTGATACCAGAAAAGACAAGAAAAGAAAAGGAAATACAGTAGTGATATTGTAAGTAAGGGATAATGTATGGAACGCAGGTCATTAGCGGGAAATACTGACCGACAAGGCGAATGCAGACCAGTATAATAATCCGCTTATTATACGGCTACTGGCAAAAAATAAAATTCAAATTAAAGTCTTCTATTTTTACGAGGGTCAATTAACTTTCAGTTGTTTCGTGCTCAGATTAAAATAGTTCCCCAAAGTCGAGGCCAGGTCAGGGAACTTGTTGCTTAGCAACGTTTGTTAGTTGATTGACGGCGGCTGGAATTTGTGCTAGCACCTTTGGCTAGCTGTAGGTTGAACTGGACATTTCCTCCTCTGCTATTCTGATGTTTTACACTAAGAATGAAATAGTCCCCCACAGTCGGAGCACCTGTTGCTTGGCAAAGTTTGTTCGTTGGTTCATGGCGGCTGGAATTTGGCCTAGCACCGGCTATTTCTGTAAGTTGAACTGGGCATTTCCTTCTCTGCTTCTAGCTGTATGCATCTTACCACTGGTCTTCTTTTTGTCTTTTTCATCTTGGAGAGGGTGAATCCTTAAACTCAGCCTGGACCCAGTGCTCAAAATCTCCACACTCGCTGAAGACGTTCAAATTAATTGGGCAGTCATCCATTTTTTGTCACGAGGTGTTGCTAAGTGCTTGTTTGCTGTTTTTATTTTTGCCGTTTAGTGACCGGACTACTTTGGATGCAGAGGGATATTATAATCACCGTTGGAACACAGGCTAAAAAAAAAAAAAAAAAAAAAAAAAATCCGTTGCCATTGACAGCAGTCCTTATATTGTTACAGCAGAATGACCGCTGGAATGTTGGGAAAACCCATTCAAGTCAACAGAGCATTCTACAGCATTATAAAGAGCCGTATAATAAATGGAAATACAGTAGTGATACTGTAAACAATTTTGCAGTAACAAACTGACATCCAGCTGCTAGTAAGTGACTGTAAAATTTACAGCAACCCCTTTACTGTGCAGATAGCTTTTACCCACAAATGAACAGTAAGTATACCTACAAGTGTTTGTGAAAAACTGGTCACACACACCCACACACACAAAGAAAAAATGTTCAAACTGGCACAAACAGTTGCAGTAAAATCAAACAATCTTTCTCACCTCTGACCTCATGTGGCCTAAGCGCCTTTGCACTTTTTGTTTAAACACTCACAAAGATAACAAAGGAGCAAACACGGCTTCTTTTCCCAGAAAGGTGAGTTATAAAGCCCCCAAAAAATGATACTTTGGATCATCTTTTTAAAAAAATTGCTGTAATTCTGTTACAACTAAATTTATTAATTTTTCCTCAAACTAAATTAATGATTTGGTTGAAACCATAAATTTTGATTTACTGGAAATATATATTTTACCTTAAAACAAAGAAATTACTTTGACACAAAGTAAAAATATAATTCATAACAAAGAAACTTTTTTTCACTTTGTTACAACTTAATTTTTCATCTTGGAATAAACTAAACAAATTGCTGTAATTCTTTAACATAACGTATGAGTCTGCGACTGAACAATAATATTAATAGTGTTTAGTGTGTTGTTTATAATTCATTTTTCTTTTTTTTTTTTTTTTTTTTTTTCTTAGTTGCTTATTATTTTTTTTTTTGTTTTTTTTTTTTTTTTTTTTTTTTTTTTTTAAGACCCCCGAAGATTTGCTTTCTCTCTTTCTTAAGCTATTGGGGATCCTATAAAAAAAAAATAAAATAAAAAAATGTCATGAAGGTTTGGAGCCACATACAAAAGAACACTTACCAATGGGTTGGGAGTTTATCTCCTTGTACTATTCTTCACATTCATGGTACCAACTTTAAAGTGCCAGTGGCATGAAATTCCCGACGACTTTTGGTCCCTTTTTAGTCAGACTCTAAGTACCTGAATACTGTATGAAAGGATCGTTTGCAGTAACTCAGCCTTGTCATAGAATTGCAGGCGCTACGAGTTAGCGCTACTGTTAGCACCGGCATACAATGAGGGCGGGACCAGAAGGCACTTACTTCTGTTGTCATGGTGCTCTGGTGGAGAGGAGGCGGAGTGATACCTGGAGACATTCGCCCATACACTCAGCAGTAACCTGCAGACATGCGCCTCTCCACACACTCATGTTGGAGTGGAAAAAAAAGAAAAAGGTTGCTGTGTTCTGTTGAACACGGCCGCACGTCAGGCTTGAAGAAGTTCTTATTGAGTCTCTGTGGATCTATAAAGGACGTACGGCGATCATGACAGATGCTAATGCTGCGAGTATGAATAGTGTATAATAATAATAATATTTATTTAAAGCGCCTTTCAAGAAACCCAAGGACACTGTACACACCATGTAACAAATCAAAGGTCAAAGTTTAAAGTCATGTTCTCCTCACGCATGGACTTCGTTTCACCATCCATTGTTGGGGTTTGAATATTCAGTTTTTGATTCCTGCAGTCTTCTCTTTTTTTCAGGCAGAGCAGCACCCCTGGGCATCTCAGCACACCTGCAATTAATCTCTCAATCACTCCATGCAGTATTTAAGGACAGGCTCTGCACTCAGTCAATGCCAGATTGTCTGCTCACTTTCCCCTGTAGCTGGTTTTGCCCAGGACTGCTGCCTGCCTCGCACCTTTGCTAGGGATACACCAACGAGAGCCCCAGATCCCAACACCGGAGAGATATGATGGCAAACTTGGGGCTTGTGGTCGTTTCCTCCTCCAGTGCTCTCTGGTTTTCAGTCTCCAGCCAACCACCTATGCAACAGACCAAGCTAAAGTAGCCATTGTGCTGAGCCTACTGACTGGACGTGCCGCCCACTGGGCTACTGCGGTATGGGACCACAACTTACCTCTACGGTCATCTTATGACCTCTTCATAAAAGAGATTAAGAGTACATTCGATCACCCCATTCGTGGCCGAGAAGCTGCCAGTCATCTCTTATCATTGAAGCAAAGCGCCAGGTCAGTAGCAGACTTTTCCATTGAATTTTTAACACTTGCTGCAGAGAGCGGGTGGGAGGAGACTGCCCTTCAGGATGTGTTTTTGAAGAGCCTTAAGCCACAGGCTCTTTCAGCACTCTCCTCATCGTCCCCCCCTCTATCGCCCCCTTCACTAGCTCCCTTCTTGTCCGCCCCTCTCCCGTCATCCCCCTCCCTCCAATAAAACACTTTCTTCTCTTCCCTCCTTTTCTTCCCTCCCCCCCCTTCCTTCCCCCTTTTCCCCCTTGTTTTTTCCTTTCGCTTTTTTTTTTTTTTTTCTACATTACACGCACTACAAACTCCCCACGCCGTTATCCCCTGTTTTTCTCCCTGTTGTTGTTATTTATTGATCTGCTCCCCCAATTATTCTCCTCCACCACCCCCGCGTCCCCCCTCGGAATGTTACTTATTACTCTTTTTCTTCCCCCCCCACCCCCCTCGGCACACACAACAAAAAAAATGCTGATTAATGATTGTTTTGATACAAAAAAAAGAAAAAAAAACAGATTTTTAAGGTCTAAAAGTTATGTTGTGTGTCTTTAATGATCCAATCCGTGATGAGCTAGAGCTCCGTGATGACTGTAACACTCTACAAGCTCTCATACAGCTAGCCACCAAACTGGATAACCGCCTTAGGGAGAGGCGACGTGAACGTGGTGTTCATGCCACACCTCCTCCACGACAACCAAATCACCTGCCAGCTGCTTCAGTGGGACCAGATCCAGTACCAACCACATCTACAACTTCAATTGACGAACCTATGCAGCTGGGTCGTACTAGACTCACACCTGCTGAAAGAGAGGAGATTCCAGCAGAAACTCTGCCTTTGCTGTGGTCGACCTGGTCATTTCCTGCCAAGCTGTCCCAATCAGGCAAAAGACTAGACCCATTCGAGGTAAGAGGAGTCCGAATGGGTCACACTATCAACCCTCCTCCCATTGTTAAACAGCGTACTCAGTTAACATCTGTTTTGGTTGTTGGTCAAGAAACAATCTTTCTCCTTTAGTTGATTCAGGAGCCGATGAAAGTTTTATTGACGAGTCTGTAGTTAAACAGCATTCCATTCCTGTTGTGCAACTTCCTGAAACTCGAACTATTTATGCAGTTGATGGTCGTGTTTTGGCTCAGGTGACTCACCAGACTCAGCCAGTAACTCTGTTAACCTCAGGTAACCACGGAGAAGAGCTTCAACTCTTGGTTATTCAGTCACCCCATTCGCCTCATCTTGGGTCTCCCATGGTTAAAGTTGCACAACCCTCACTTGGACTGGTCAAAAGGCACTGTAACTTGTTCGTTTTGTCACGTACACTGTCTGAAGTCTGCTTTATCTCCCCAGGGTATCAGAGTACCTAAAGTGCCGGATCCACCAGACCTCTCCTCTGTGCCTAGCATTTACCGTGACCTGGCCCCAGTATTTGGCAAACAACGAGCCCAGTCCTTACCCCCCCCCCCTCCACCGCCCAAATGACTGCCAAATCGACCTCTTACCTGGGGCCAAACTCTCCTCCAGTAGACTCTACAATCTCTCCCGCCCTGAGAGGCAATGGAGAGGTACATCAAGGAGTCTTTGGCTGCTGGAATCATACGTCCATCCTCTCCTGTAGGTGCTGGCTTCTTTGTTGGCAAGAAAGATGGTACCCTCCGTCCATGCATTGACTACAGGGGCTTGAATGACAGAGTAAAAAATAAATATCCTTTGCCTCTGTTAGACTCTGCCTTTCATTCTCTTCACCAGGCCTCTATATTCACGAACTGGATTTAAGAAATGCTTACCATCTTGTCAGGATCCGTGATGGAGATGAATGGAAAACCACCTTCAATACACCGTTGGGGCACTTTGAGTACAGTTATGCCATTTGGCCTTACAAACGCCCCTGCTGTTTTCCAGGCCCTTGTCAATGACATTCTGAGGGACATTAACAGGTTTGTCTTTGTTTACCTTGATGACATTCTCATTTTCTCCCAAACAGAGGAACACTGTAGCCATGTCAGGCTTGTCCTCCAACGCCTTCTAGAGAATGGTCTCTTCGTGAAGGCGGAGAAATGTGAGTTCCATGCTAAATCAGTCAGCTTCTTGGGATTCATTATCAAGGAGGGTGAGATGGTTCCTGATCCAGCCAAGATTAAAGCTGTGG
Organism: Atherinomorus stipes; assembly: GCA_023101725.1. Lineage (NCBI taxonomy): Eukaryota > Metazoa > Chordata > Actinopteri > Atheriniformes > Atherinidae > Atherinomorus > Atherinomorus stipes. The sequence continues at coordinate 213,786 of JALJCO010007255.1, read as the reverse complement.
TTGAGTGGCCTGTTCCAGAATCCAGGAAACGGCTCTAACGGTTCCTAGGATTTGCCAACTGTTACAGGCATTTCATCAGATTACAGCAAAGTGGCTGCACCTTTAACTCGGCTCACTTCATTGCAGCAAAAGTTCATCTGGACCCCAGAGGTAGACGGGGCTTTTTCCAAACTTAAGACTGTTTACCACTGCTCCCATTCTCTCACCCTGATCCCACCAAACAATATATTGAAGTTGATGCAACTAATTCAGGAGTTTGAGCAGTTTTATCTCAGAGGTCAGACCTTGATGACAGACTACATCCCTGTGCTTTTTTTCTCACGCTGTTTGTCTCCAGCAGAGCACAATTACGACGTTGGAAACCATGAACTACTGGCAGTGGTACTTGCACTGGGGGGGTGGCGTCACTGGCTGGTAGGAGCTGAGCATCCATTCATTGTGTGGACAGACCACAAGAATCTGTCATACCTACATTCTGCCAAGAGATTAAACCCAAGACAGGCTAGGTGGGCTTTGTTTCTTGACCGGTTCAATTTCACCCTGACCTACAGACCAGGCTCCAGAAACGTGAAGCCTGATGCCCTCTCCTGCCAGTCAGAGGATGAAGTCATTCATTCTCCATCAGAAACAATCCTCCCCGCTTCCTGTTTTTTGGGTGCAGCTCTCTGGGATGTAGAACAAAGGGTCCAAGATTACCTACAGTCACACCCTCCGCCTGATAACATCCCAGATAACTGTTTGTTTGTTCCAGTTTACCTCAGATCCCAAGTGTTGCAGTGGGCCCATGGTTTAGAGATTGCATGTCATCCTGGAGTACACCGGACCTTGGAGCTTCTCCGTCTCCGAGCTTCTTCTGGTGGCCTTCTCTTTGTAAAGACACGGGAGTTTGTTGCAGCTTGTTCCATCTGTGCAAGAGGAAAAGCTTCCCATCAGCCCCCTGCTGGTCATCTCCATCCACTCCTGGTGCCTCATCGTCCTTGGTCCCATATAGCAGTGGATTTTATTACTGGCCTTCCTCCATCTAGGGGTAACACAACTATTCTCACAATAGTCGACCGTTTTTTCCAAAGGTGTTCATTATATCCCTTTACCCAAACTCCCTTCTGCTATTGAAACGGCTGAGCTATTGGTCAACCACGTTTTCAGACTTCATGGAATTCCTGCAGACATTGTATCTGATCGTGGTCCCCAGTTTTCATCTCAGCCAGTCTTTCCTCTGGATATCACCCCCAATCCAATGGTCAGAGCAAGCAAATCAGACTCTGGAAGCTGCTTTGAGATGTGTCTGTGCACGGCATCCTGGTCCCAGCATCTACCCTGGATTGAGTATGCCCACAACTCCCTCACCACTTCGGCAACTGGTATGTCACCATTCATGTGCATGTTGGGTTTCCAGCCTCCACTTTTTCCTGTGCAGGAAGTGGAAGTAGCTGTGCCATCAGTCCAGGAGCACATCCGCTGCTGTTGGTTGGTGTGGAGACAGGCCCGGGATGCTCTGTTAAGGACAACCGCCAAAACCCAGCGTCTAGCAGATCGACATCGTGCCCCAACTCCAGAGTACCGTCAGGGTCAAAAGGTTTGGTTGTCTTCCAAGGACCTGCCTCTTCAAGTGGAGTCCCGCAAACTGGCTCCCCGTTTCATCGGCCCTTTTGAGATTGACAAAGTAATCAATCCTACAGCTGTTCGTTTGAAGATCCACCCTACTTTTCATGTTTCCCTAGTGAAGCCTGTTTCTTCTTGCCCTCTGAGCCCTCCGGCCGTTCCCCCTCGACCCCCCGGGTTGTTGCTGGCCATCCGGCTTTCACTGTCAATCGGATTTTGGATGTGCGGCGTCGTGGGCGGGGCCTCCACTTTTTGGTCGATTGTGAGGGCTATGGTCCCGAGGAGAGGTCTTGGATTCCACGCCGACTCATTTTGGACCCTGAGCTCTTGCGGTCTTTCTATAGGGGTCACCCTGCTGCGCTTGGTTCACCGCCTGGGGGCGGTTCTTAGTGGGGGGGTACTGTTGGGGTTTGGATATTCAGTTTTTGATTCCTGCAGTCTTTTTTTTTTTTCAGGCAGAGCAGCAGCCCTGGGCATCTCAGCACACCTGCAATTAATCTCTCAATCACTCCATGCAGTATTTAAGGACAGGCTCTGCACTCAGTCAATGCCAGATTGTCTGCTCACTTTCCCCTGTACTGGTTTTGTCCAGGACTGCTACCTGCCTGCCTCGTTTGTGATCCTTGGACATTTTGTTATGTTTGCTCTGCCCTGTGAGCAATAAAATACTTTTTTGTGCAAATCTTGTCTGGCGTGTTCTGAGTTGGCATTTTTGGGTCTGGATTGCCTCTAACCATGACAATCCATACTTTTACCACCTTTTACAACTGACACACCTCCCATTGGCCATCAGTTTTTCTCTGAAGTCCACTGTTATCTGCAGCTTTTGCCTCAATGTGAGATGTCACAAGGGTGTCCAGTCTGAATGGATTTCATTCATCTTATAAGCAGATCTCCCTGAAAAACACACACCAATTATTACTTTTAAAAAGAGATCAGTTATGATGAACTCTCGTCAATCTCCTATGATTATGGACAATTATGATATGAATGCAAAAGTAATCTTTAAGTGGAGGAAAGACAGTCAATGTTTGCTTTTACTGTGTTAGCCAAGCTAGCTGAGGGCAGCTAACACATTACTACCCACTAACAGAAATAAACTTACCAGTCTGAAAATTTTGTGAACACACCAACATGTGTTGGTTGATGGTGCTGAAAATGATGTTTGGTCATCTCACAGCTGCTACCGGCTTCACTTTGTTGGCTTATATATCCAAGATTCCTCTGACTTTGCTTTCACGTTTCACCCCATTCTTTATTTTACCAGTGCGATGGTGTGAATGAATGTGGAAGTTAATGACCCAGCACAATTGCACCACATTTTTCACTTGTAAAAACTTCTAGAACAAAAGGAAGGCTCTGTTATACAGCCGGTGTCAAACTTTTCAGCTGACTGTAAGGCCCACAATGCATTGCGGCTCACTCTGCTAGTCACCTTTGGCATGGCAGAGCTCCCAAGTGCCACCTGGTGGCTGTTCAGGTACATTGCAATTTTCCCCGAAATATAAAATTTTTTTGGCCTCAGGAAATTTTTCATGATTCACGCGGGAGTCACGCCGGAAACCGTCCATTTCCAACTGGTACCATCTGGACATCCATGTAAATAGGAACAGGGCAGCCTGTCTCTAAGGCATTATTTGCAGCAAAACTTCATTTCACCAATACTTTAAGTAGAGGGATCGATCGAACGAGCATTATTGTCGTGTGAGTTCAGAGTTAGCTCTCCATGAGTTACTGGGGGCTTTCTCTACACTCTACAGGCCCCCTGCTGGGTGCCGCCGCAGTACAGCTAAGAAAAGCAGCTTGCTATTTAGACACTGACAAACTGAAATCTGCAAAACTCTGACACAAGACAATAGTACTCATTCATTTGTTTTAAGTACAATCTTACAAGAAAAGCTGATTTTTTTTCTCTAAGTATTTCAAAGATGCAGTGGCATGTCCAAATATATTTCAGTTCGACACAAATGTTTCACCTAAAATATAAAACAATTTGGAAATAACTGTTTTATTTCTAAAGTGTTAGCAGGATTATGCTTATAGTGAGCAAGTCCTGCAGCAGTGCCCTTTGAACTGCATGGGATATTTGATTCAGACAAACAACAGCTGACCTGGTTCCAAGGACCAAAGTTGGCTTTTCCTCCAGTGAGTAAACTTTCATGTACTCTCCACAAACAGAACTCTGGTATCACAACACGGTGGAATAAATCTGTTTTTCATAAGACTTTTGGAGTGTTACCCTGGTTAATTTTTGTAAAATAAAGCTATTATATGCAGCAATGTTTTGGGTACTGCAATTGAAACTAGGGCTATAACGGTACACAAAATTCACGGTTCGGTATGTACCTCGGTACACAGATCACTGTTCGGTTTTTCCTCGGTACAGTAATGGAGAAAAAATTCACAAAACTGTCTTGTGTTTTATCAACAAGTTCACTAAAATGTAACATCACAGCCAAATACATATTACTACATACCCGAACCAGTGTTATTACTGTCATTATATAGGCAAGGCGCCCTACCAGACCCAGCACCGCAGTCAGGTGAATTTATCCTGATCTGGTTTTCTATCCAGCACCAGCTCACACGTTTGCTCTTGGATTTAAAACTAAACTGTCTGATGTTAGTTATCAGATTTACATGACAGCATGTCGTAGCTGCTCTCTGTGTGTGTCTGTGATGAACACAGACACCCACAGAGACAGAGCGCATGTCTGAAAACACATCAACCAGCTGAAACTCAGATACAGATACCAGTTTTAAACTCTACTGAGGAGATGAAGATGGAAACACTCGCCTCCTCTGCACTTGCTTGTGAGAACAAGCATGTTGCAGGAACACGCACAGCTGATACCGCCTTTAAAATCACGTTTAATTATGTTAGCACGTCATGAACGTTTTTCTGTCCTCTGTTTTTTCTTTTTTGTTTTTAAGCTCTAATTCCTATGCGACCAAAATCACAGATTTTGTAAATTGCGTTAACACCTTTAAGACTTTTGTGCACCAAAAATACAAGCACACTTATCCTGGCCAAGACATACGTTGGTTTTGATGTAACTTTTTTTTTTGGGGGGGGGGGTATTTAAATCAAAAACTTTTGATGTAAATCAACTTTAAAATCACACTCTTTAGTCCAAAATAGGTTTTTATTTTCACTCAAAGTAAATTGTTTAAGTTGATTCAGCTTCAAAGTTTATGAACAACATCGGGGGCGGAGCTATTTTCAAAACTCAAAATATTCATAGCACAAAGACTCATGGGAAATACAAATTCAGCAGGGATTAAAGCTTTTATTATTGCTATCCTATAAATTTGAGTCATGTGCTTTACTGCCTTTGTTATGTTCACATTCAGAGGAAGTTGTTCTGAAATTCTGTTCAGCTTGCACGGTAAAGTGCCCCTGGCATGAAATTTGCTGTTTTTGATCGTATATTTTTGTTTCCCCAGCCTGCCTATGTCCCCTAAGGGGTTAAATTACAGATTGGCGTTTCCTTTTTCCGTGGGTGTGTCTGCCTAAAGATGCGGGCATGAAAAAGTTTCCCTTTCTGCCAACTGCCAGCCACTTACCAGCGACTTGTCTGCTAATTCAATCGCACAGAGAAACCCCTGTGTGCCCAGGGGAAACGATTTCAGAGCATAAATGAATCCCCGGAACAAGGATGTTTCCACACGCCAAGTTTGGACACCGTGCGTGATGACGTATTCACGGGACAAATTGTTCAGCCAGTGATAGTGCAGTAATGGTGCACTATTACAGTGTGTTCAGACCAAGCACGATTTGGGCGTCAAGGGCGTCAGGTTTACATGCAAAGTCAATGGCCGACGCGCGTCAAGGAGCATCGGCCTTTCTTGCGGCGTGTTTCGCGCGTCGGGCGCGGCGCGTCTAGGGCGTTAGTGCGTCGAGTTTTGAGATGTTCAGCGTTTGCGCGTCAAGGGCGTCAGACGCCGGAGTTGGAAAATCTGAACTTTGGCGTCTTGACGCGGGGCGTCGACCAATCAGAGTGAGTCATGACACAGACACACTTTTTCTGACAGGAGAGGAAACACACAGAAGAACCAGGAGAATCTCCTCTCTCTCTGAAGACAGAGGAGGATAAACTGTGATCTGTGTCGGGTCCTGGTGTCTGAACGGTGGTTTGATGACCTGCTGTCCTGATGGGATGTACTGGGCTGATAATGCTGCCCCACATCGGGACAGCGGGACGTTAAACGGGGCCGGATCAGACAGCTGAAAGTGCCGCTCGCCAGCTGCTCCTGAAGTAAATGATGAAACTCATCACAGTCAGAACACCTGGAATCATCTGGTGAACCGGACACAGAGCAGAGATGTCCAACGACGACGTTCCCTGCTTTATTTATCACATAAAGCCGAGCCGCTCTCTCTCCTGCACCTGCCATGGTGCAGACAGATGGTGAAAGGAAAAAGAGAAAGGAGAGGCTCCTCCCACGGCGCGGCGAGCGCTGCTTGACTGGACATCTCTCGCTGCGCGTCAGAGCGTCAAGACGCTGGGAAACAGGCGTCGGACTTTTAATGACACGGCGTCCAACTTTGGGCGTCGGGCGCGTTTTTGACGCCCAAATCGCGCTTGGTCTGAACACACTGTTACTGCACCACTTCTGGCAGAAAAAGGAGGAACTTTTCCATGCCCTCATCTGTACATGGCGAAGTTAGCATTCACAAATGGGCTGATTGGCAGTTCGGTGTATTTTACTCCTCCTGCAGCTTGTGACGCCATGACTTCCAGCCAATTACCACTCTCCCCCAAACTACACTCTCTAAGTACCTCCCTCCAAGACCTACAACAACAAACCGGCATCATGGTGTCCCGTTCGCATCAGAACTGCTCTGTACCTGCGGTGTACGAAGGACAACAGCAATCTTTTTGTCCTCCCTACTGAAAAACTTGGATGATTTTATTTCTGCAGAAATGAGTCGACCAGAACTACAAGAAAATCTCCCTGCAGCTCCGTCTCCTAGTCAGGAGGTTATAACAGCTTCCAGCCACCACGAAGAAACACAAAGTTTCTAATAAATGTTTCTCATCATGTTCGTGTCTTTAATCTCTGAGGGAAACTGATGTTTGTGATTATTCCAGTTTATAATTCTTCCCATTGTGCGCGAGTGTTCGGCTGCATACATGGGCAATCAGGCCTTCATCATCATCATCACTGTTTCTTTACTGCTCCGGTCAGACGAATCGAACGAGCAGAAATAGTGTAATATATTTTTAGTATTAACTATTAACTGAATTCGGGTCATGGGTGAAAGAAAAATTCAGGAAAACTTTTTGCTGGAATATGATGCTGTTTTTCTTCTTAAACTCTATTCATACTCGCAGCATCAACATCTGTCATGATCGCCGTACGTCCTTTATAGATCCACAGAGACTCAATACGAACTTCTTCAAGCCTGACGTGCGGCCGTGTTTAACAGAACACAGCAACCTTTTTCTTTTTTTTTCACTCCAACATGAGTGTGTGGAGAGGCGCATGTCTGCAGGTTACTGCTGAGTGTATGGGCGAATGTCTCCAGGTATCACTCCGCCTCCTCTCCACCAGAGCACCATGACAACAGAAGTAAGTGCCTTCTGGTCCCGCCCTCATTGTATGCCGGTGCTAACAGTAGCGCTAACTTGTAGCGCGTGCTATTCTATGACAAGGCTGAGTTACGGCGAACGATCCTTTCATACAGTATTCAGGTACTTAGAGTCTGACTAAAAAGGGACCAAAAGTCGTCGGGAATTTCATGCCACTGGCACTTAAAAGTTGGTACCATGAATGTGAAGGATAGTACAAGGAGATAAACTCCCAACCCATTGGTAAGTGTTCTTTTGTATGTGGCTCAAAACCTTCATGACATAAACACTATTAATATTATTGTTCAGTCGCAGACTCATATGTTATGTTAAAGAATTACAGCAATTTGTTTAGTTTATTCCAAGATGAAAAATTAAGTTGTAACAAAGTGAAAAAAAAGTTTTTGTTATGAATTATATTGTTACTTTTTATCAAAGTAATTTCTTTGTTTTAAGGTGAAATACATATTTCCAGTAAATCAAAATTTATGGTTTCAACCAAATCAATAATTTAGTTTGAGGAAAAATTTATAAATTTAGTTGCAACAGAATTACAGCAATTTTTTAAAAAGATGATCCAAAGTATCATTTTTGGGGGGCTTTATAACTCACCTTTCTGGGAAAAGAAGCCGTGTTTGCTCCTTCGTTATCTTTGTGAGTGTTTAAACAAAAAGTGCAAAGGCGCTTAGGCCACATCAGGTCAGAGGTGAGAAAGATTGTTTGATTTTACTGCAACTGTTTGTGCCAGTTTGAACATTTTTTCTTTGTGTGTGTGGGTGTGTGTGACCAGTTTTCACAAACACTTGTAGGTATACTCGCTGTTCATTTGTGGGTAAAAGTTATCTGCACAGTAAAGAGGTTGCTGTAAATTTTACAGTTACTTACTAGCAGCTGGATGTCAGATACTGCAAAATCGTTTACAGTATTACGACTGTATTTCCATTTATAGCATCACTGCTGTATTTCGCGTTCCAGTACCACTACCGCATTTTTCCTTTACAGTATCACTACTGTATTTCCTTTTCTTTTCTTTTCTTTTCTTTTCTTTTCTGGTATCACTACTGTAGCCTATTTCCTTTTCCAGTGCCACAACTAAATTTTCCCTCTACTGTATCATACTGTATTTCCCTTTTTTTCCCAGCCCAGCGCTGAACATCAACACATCAATAAATATATAATCAATAAAGTCCTGTCTTATCTTATTAATGAAGTTCTCAACTGCTCTTGTTTTTGGAACAGGGGGCAGTTTTCCCTTATCAGCAGGTATTTAACAGACACTGTCTCTGAGGATCATCGCAGTCAGTCATGGATCTCCCTTGGACACAGACATGGACATGGACACTGTGCGTCTTTTTGTGTTGGATGTGTGCGAATCCAGCATCGGCTGCACCGTAAGTTTATCAGAATTCTTTCTAGAAACTTGTTAAATTTAATATTTTTGTATGTGAGACAAACCAATCTGGTCAAGAATGAGGACACATGTTTAAAAAAGAACAGGCTTTATTTACTCTCCAAGGATGTTGAAACAAAACACGAAAGTCCTTATACAGGGTCAAATGAACAAATCCAAACTAAAGTCAAAATACCTTAACAAAGGCCTTTCTGATGATTACATACTGTTTTTTAATTTGGAATTGATTTTTCTGAATTAAATAATTCCAAATTAAATAATTATTCTCCTTTATGTTTATATGTCAATAATAATTCCGAATTAAGGTTTACAAGGAAAACATATTTATTAAATTCTGCTTTAAATCTGGGAGTTGGGCAGGGGGCGGACGTCTCATATTTATGTCGGTTTATGCCTGCCCAGAAATAAACAGACCTGGTACATGTCTTTTTTTCATTTCAGCCACAACATGGAAAACTACATAATAATAAGAGATTTTGATTTTGATTGTAGTTTTGTAGCTGCAGCTTGACACTATAATACTACATAATTTTCACCAACGCTTGTTTCATGTGCACTTCAACGTCTGACATGGAAGGAGCATCCGCAGAATGACTGGAATTAATTTAGAGCGGGTTTACAAGACAGAAGAATTATTTTTTTCAGAACTAAAAGAGGAAAACAGACCACCTAGTTCAGAATTAACTTATATTCAGAAATGTACTTTTTATTATGATTTAGTGGTTTACATGGTGTTCTTAAAGTGGAACCGAGTCTGTTCATGATAACACCTGTGCTTGCAGATCCAAAAACATGGCAGGATTTCTACTCGAAAACTACTCAACCCCTTTGCTTATAAGCTCATTTTGTGTGCGTGTGTCAGTGCACCATTAAAATCCATCAACCAATCCATTTTCTAACACTTATCTGGGTTCAGATTGCTGGGGTAGCAGCCAAAGCAGCGACTTTCCCTTCTCTTGGCACTTTTTCCAGTTAATCCAGCCATTTCTTCCAGTTTGTTCACCTGCATCCTCCAGTCCAGCCACTTTGAGTTCATCCGGCCATTCATTCCAGTTATCTGTATCCAACAGTTGGTAGGTATAAGTAAGGATTAAACGAGGAGCTAAGTCTATGTGAAATGATAGAAGACTATCTCTAAAGACCTTCAAAATAATATTGAACAATTTTCTCTGTGACACGCCCCCCTATCAACAGTTAAAACTGGCATCCATCTTGCATCCTACCTGTACTGTGAGCTCACTCCAGCCACTCCAACAGCCTTCTTTCATTTCCTCTCTTCCTCCAGTAATGTTTTTTTGTGTTTCTTTGCTGATTAATCCAGGTGTGTCTGAGCTCAGCAAATGGTCAGACACACCTGGATTAATCAGTTCATCCAATCATGTAAGACAGGAAACAAAGGTGCAGTACTAAGTTCAGGAGCTTTGCATAAAGCCCATTCTTTTGTAACCTTGTCCAGATCTGTGCCTCGCCACAGTTCTGTCTCTGAGCTCCTTGGACATTTCCTTCGACCTCATGATTCTCTGCTCTGACATGCACTGTGAACTGTAAGGTCTTATATAGACAGGTGTGTGCCTTTCCTAATCAAGTTCAATCAGTTTAATTAAATACATCTGGACTCCAACGAAGGAGTAGGACCATCTCAAGGAGGATCAGAAGAAATGGACAGCATGTGAGTTAAAGGGACTAGAAACAGGAATTGAAAAACAAACAAACATGCATGTCCATTTTTTTTTAATATTAATGGGTGATGAAGCGCTAAATACCAAAAATAACGTTTCCACCCACGTTTCTCTCCGTTGCCTTGAAGAGGCGGTGTGCTTCAAATGCGCTGCAATTCGGTGTCTGAATTTCCCGGAACAAGGGAACAATTAAATGACGCTACATCCACAGTTTGGTACAGGAAGAAGACGGTCGCGGTAAATTCAAACACTGTAAGCGATAGTTATGGATTCTTCTGCCGTCAGCAAACAATCCAGATCAACTGAAAGACACTAAAAAGTGTAACTACGACATAAAAAGGTTGGTAAACAACATTATAGCTTCAGTTTGTGCACGCCCCTGTGACGGCTTGGTTCATGGCTGCAGTTACCTGGAGCGCCAATCGCGGCAGTCGCGAGTTTCGTTTCTTAATCTTGCCTCATGTCCCTTTACATGAGTGTCACTGCAAAGAGTCTGAATACTTATGACCATGTGATATTTCGGTTTAATAAATTTACAAAAATTTCTGCTCTTCTGTTTTTCTTCTGTCAAGATGGGATTCTGAGTGTACATTAATGATAAATAAACTTAACTTTTTTGGTTTTAGCAAATGGCTGCAATGAAACAGAGTACAAAGTTTAAAGGGGTCTGAATACTTTCTGTATCCACTGTAATGGGATTCACCGGTGCCTGAAACAAAAAGGTCCATAAAAGTCCACAAAAACTTGTCAATACAGGGCTGTACAGTGCGAGCGTTTTTGATATTAAAAACACTCAGAGCAGCTTCAGGCTTTCCTCCGCGGGCCTCTAGTTTACCAGACTCCAAGTCCTGAGATCATTTTCCTCATTTTCTCTATAAAATGTTCACACGTGATCAGGAGTCAGAGGTTTCCTCTTCAGAGCCAAACCAACCAAACTGGTGACATCAAAGCTTAGCTTTGCAAGCGTCTTTGTGGGCTTTAAATAATAATGATAATAAATAACCATGATTAGTATTATCATCACCATCATCATCATCATAATAATAATACATCTGGGAGATTTTCTGATTGAAGGTGATGTTTGGTTACAGCTGTAATCTAAACCATTAGACGTCTCTTTTACATCGTTAGCATGGCTAGTCCAGCTTTTCTTCCATGTAGTGAAACCAATAATGAGTCTCTGGGTTTTTATGAGAACCTTTGCAGTCATGAGAACAGATATGGGGGGTCACAACATGGCAACTTCTCTCCATATTGCTGTTTAACAAAGATTAAATGAAGAGGTTACCTGCTGCTGACAGTTAAGTATCTGCAGAAGAATAATCAGGGAGCAGGTGTTATCGCCCCCTACAGTCATAGGTTTTCATGGGTCACAGGTTTTGCTGTAACACCGGTTTGGTGCCCTTTTTAACAACAATGCATAATGCAAAATCAACATCCACACTAAAGCCCACCTGACCCAGACCAACCCCACCCAGACCAAATCCTGCTGTGGACCGCTGGATGGACACAGCCAAGTGTGCCAGGCGACTGGACAACAAAAAACTGTAGGACAGGGAAGTTCTCTGGATTTAAAACTGTTTGTTTCTCGGTGTAATGCATCATTTGGCCTATTGCCTGGGCGAAGGTAATTATTATTAATAATATTTAAATGTGCTATTTAAGAAAATTTATCGTGCTCCTAAATTTTTTTCTGTGCTCCTAAATTTTTTCATTTGGGAGCACTAGTGCTCCTAGTGAAAAAGCTAAGCGTACAGCCCTGCAATATTCCTCCATACTGCTCGTCCAATGTAATCCAAGTGTCCTGAGTGGGCAGCGTCCATAATTTACTCCAAACGACATCATTTAGTACATTTTTATAGCCTAAACAGTGTACGTCATACTTATGCAAGCGCGTCCACGTGAGTTCACAACCCTACGGAAGTCATGGCGTTCAGAGCCTACTCTGCCAATAATGCAAGCGTAGAAGAAGAAATTTGTTGTTTACATTGTGCTAAGAGCGCCCGAGCTGCGGAATCTCATCTGCCACGGCTTCCGTAGTGTCGTGAATTGCATAAACGCGCATGTAGGAAGTGTGATGTACGACTGTTAGGTCATCAGGGTCAAGTCTACTTCCTGGATCCAGAATCAGAACTAAACCTAAAGAGCCAATGTTTAGTTTTTGGAACAAACACCCAGAAACCTGCAGGTCTGATGAAACTCTGTAGTTTTACATCAAAGTTAAAAACTTTTGTTTTCACCTTTTCTTAAATCAACTGTAAATTGTTTTATTTCTTGGATTTTATCTTATTATATTTTGTATGCTTAGTATTTTTCTGTGTTTGCTAAATTTCTTTTATCTCTTGGTAAAGGTAGAGTCTGGAGTGTTCCCCTGTTTCTGTTTGTAAACACTATTCAAACTGAGTGCCCCTCCCCTCGGGCTAATGGCCGCATCGCTCTTCAGCTTCAAGCTTCTCCTTCAAAGCTCGGACGTGGGTGTAAGCCAAACCAATATTAACTAAAGCTCTTTTCGCCGCAGAATACCTCCTTCGCTGTATCTGCTATTTTTTGTCGAGAATTCGAGTAAATCTGGTGTCGATGTTTTCCTTTTTTTTTTTTTTTTTTTTTAAAGTTTGCTCCAATCGACAAGTTTATGCCCACAGAGCGCTATGCCTTTCTCTCATTGGCTGGAGACAACATGCAAATCTCCGCCCAGAAACATCCCGAACACACCAATACAAGGGGAGAAGACGAAATACAGTCAGGGGAGGGGAGATTGCAAACAAAACTCACTGCCACACAAGAGTAGAGGCCCAAAGGTGCAGATTGAGCCGGATTTCACTCACAATAGTCTAGCATTCATTTTCAGGGGGGAAACTCTGGACTCCACCTTTAAAGTTTGTTTTGGTCTCCCGCTCGCAGTGATGCTTTTGTTTTATGTAGAATACTTTAAATTGTCTTGTGATGTAGGATTAAACTTACTTTACACCTGCTTGTGTGAACCTGCTTTTTTCTAGACATTATTTGGTGGCCATACCTACAATTCTTGAAGCTGGAGCTCAGACCAAGATCTGTGCAAGTCTTCTGCAGCCCAGCGAGCCTCTGGTGATGACAGTTACATTAAAGGGCCAAAAGAAGAACACAGTCCTGTTCGAGAAGACATCCAGTGACGAGTTTCTTGAGTGCATTCAGTTTCAGGTCAAGATCCCTGATAGCCTTTGATTCATTTGCTCATTTCCTTTAAAGATTAGAACAGAAAAAAAAAAATACTTTCAATACATGAATTTGTGACCTTGACATTTATCTTTCTGCCAAAGGTTCCTTTAGTGAAAAACAAAGTGCAGGAACTCGAGGTACATGTACGAGGGAACCATTTTCAGTCAACAGAAGTCAGGAAAGTCATGATCAAAGTCTCCGATCCATTAACTTTTGTCCAAACAGACAAACCAATCTACATCCCTGGACAGACAGGTAACTGTGAGCTGATGGTGACTAAAACATGTTGCTGCCATTTGTTGGAGGTGATATGTGTTTTCTAAGAGGTTTTATTGTGTTTATCTCTCACTGTAGTAAAAATGTAAAACCTGCATTTTGTTTTAGTGCATTTCAGAGTGGTCACACTAGACACCAAGTTCAGGCCTGCTAGTAGGCTGGTGAGTATCTGAATTCCTTCTTCTACAACTTCTGTCTAGCTTTTGAACAGCAGCTTTCCCAGGTGGATTTTCCTTCTCCAGTACTACGGCATTGGTGTACTGACCTCCCAAGTTCAATGTAGTGTTTTTTAAAAAAAAAAAAGATTCTGAGATACTAATCGATTCTAAAAATTAGTATCTAGTTAGATATTAATTAGCACTTGTATCGATACTTAAATGCCACTTTGGTGTCTGCTGAGTTTCGGAAAGTATCAGCCGCCTCTGTCCTTTTAAACAGGCACTGCTGCGGCCGGGCAGCCCCTTTCCTACAGCATCTCGCTGCAGGACCCATCGTTTACAGACATTTATTTCTCTGCTGTCTGTGACAAAAGTGAACGCCGCTGCTCAGTCCACTGATGTCCGTGTGTTCGTATCAGGGAGGAATATCTGACACACAGAGCGGAGGAGGAATAACTTGCAAGTTATTGGATTTAATCCCCAACAAAAACATAGGAAATTATGGTGAACACTCATTAATCTGACACTTTATTTCACGTATCTATGCTCTCGAAAATGACACATAACGTCATGCTAGCTAATGCTAACAGAGACAGCTGTGGTGTTGCTGAGAGTTAATGACTAATCTGGGAGATATTGTGAAATATAACATTATTTGCTCTGATCAGGGAAACGTTGGGACCAGAAAATAAAAATAATTCAATCACAAACACAAATGGATCAGGAAGACGGTTTCCTGCAGTCTTTAGTTTCATCTGCAGGACATGTGAAGGCTACGTGGTCTGTACAGTCCTTAATACCAAAAGTCAAATATGATGGGATGGGTACCGAAATCGGTACTTTTATCGGTACCTACCGAACTCCGTCGGTACTACCGGGTACTAATTCACATAAAATCAAACGATACCATGTTTCGGTACCTAAATGCATCCTTTTTAATGTGAGATAGTGGAAGACTTTGTTATTTCTGTGCCGCACATGAAATGAATGAATGAATGAAAAATACTTTATTCATCCCCGAAGGGAAATTCAGTATTGTAAAAGCTCACTTTTTTTTTTTTTTTTTTTTTTTTTAAATAAACAAAAAGTCAGTTAGTCTTGTTCTTTTGGGTGATGGTTGCTGGCAGGAATGAATTCCTGTATCTCTCCGTCCTACAGCGAACTTGACGCAGCCTCCCACTGAACACACTCTGTTGATTCTTCACCGTGTTGTGGAGAGGATGGGAAGTGTCCTCCATCATCTTCATCAGCTTGTGAAGCATTCTTTTTTGAACGATCAGCTCCAGCGGCTCCAGAGTTATCCCCAGCACAGAACCAGCTTTCTTGATCAGCTTGTTTAGTTTCTTCAAGTCTCTGATTCTGATGCTGCTTCCCCAGCAGATGGCTGCAAAGCTAATTGCACTTTCTACAACAGACTTATAGAAGATCTGCAACATCTTGGTGCAGACGTTAAATGATTTCAGCTTCCTTAAGAAGTAGAGTCTGCTCAGACCTTTCTTGTAGATGTAGTCACTGTTGCATTTCCAGTCAAGTCTGTTGTCCAGCTGAACTCCAAGGTATTTGTAGTTCTCTACCACCTCCTCTTCCAGGATGTAGACAGGACTATGCTGCTTATTCTTGCTCCTCCTGAAGTCAACAATCATCTCTTTAGTCTTGCTGGTATTTAAGATGAGCTGATTGGTACTGCACCATTTCACAAACTGATTGACAAGTTCCCTGTACTCGACTTCTTGTCCATCACTAATACACCCCACAACAGCAGAGTCATCAGAATATTTCTGCAGATGACAGGACTCAGAGTTGTACTGGAAGTCTGAGGTGTACAGTGTAAAGAGGAATGGTGAGAGTACAGTCCCTTGTGGTGCTCCAGTGCTGCTGACCACCATCTCAGACACACAACCTTTCAGTCTCACAAACTGTGGTCTGTTTGTGAGGTAGTCGTAAATCCAGGTGGTTGTGGAGGGATCCACCTGGAAGTTATGGAGCTTCTCACATAGCAAAGCAGGCTGAATAGTATTAAATGCACTTGAAAAATCAAAGAACATGACCCTCAAAGTGCTGCCTGACTGGTCCAGATGAGAGTGGGCTCTCTGAAGCAGGAAGATGATGGCGTCTTCAACCCCAAGCCCATTACGATATGCGAACTGTAATGGGTCCTGAAAGGTATTCACTTGCTTGTTGAGGTGAGCCAGTAAGAGTCTCTCCAGGACTTTCATGATGTGAGATGTCAGGGCAACTGGTCTGTAGTCATTTGGTTCAGCTGGTTGTGGTTTTTTAGGGACAGGAACAAGACAGGATGTTTTCCACAGCACAGGAACTCTGTTCTGTCTCAGGCTGGTGTTAAAAAGGTGCTGGAGAACCGGACATAGTTGTTCTGAGCAGGTCTTGAGAACTCTGGGACTGACACCATCTGGACCTGCAGCCTTGTTCCGGTTCAGTTTTTCTAGTTGTTTCTTGACCTGGTCACAGGAGACAGTCAGGCTGGAGGTGGAGGCAAAAGAGGTCTCAGGATGTCCTGATGTGGAGGGAGATGAGGTTGTGTTCAGGTCCATGACTGAGGTGCAGGGTGACAGAGTGGAGGTGGGACAGGAAAGCTGTGGGCTCATGGAGGATGTGTGGAATGTTGGGTTGTCGGCAGGGTGGGAACTGAACCTATTGAAGAACATGTTCAGTTCGTTAGCTCTGTCCAGACCTCCGTCAGTCTGGTCCCCCTTTAACTTGAAGCCAGTGATTTTCTTCATTCCCGACCACACATCCCTCACGTTGTTCTGCTGGAGCTGGCTCTCCAACTTCTTCCTGTAGTCCTCCTTGCACTTCTTAGTCTGTGTTTTCAGTTGTTTTTGTGTGGTCTTCAGTAACTCCCTGTCTCCATCCCTGAAAGCTTTCTTTTTGATGTTCAGCAGCTTTTTCAGGTCACTGGTGATCCAGGGTTTGTTATTGGGGAAGCACCTCACTGTTCTTGTTGGAACGATGTTGTCCACACAGAAGTTTATGTAATCTGTCACACACTCAGTCATGGTGTTGATGTCATCTCCATGAGGTTCACAGAGGACATTCCAGTCTGTGGCCTCAAAGCACCCTCTCAGAGCATCTTCAGCCTCAGTAGACCAGGTTTTAATCATCCTCCTAATGACTGGTTGCTGCTGAACGATGGGCTTGTAGGTGGAGGTGAGAAGAACCAGATTATGATCAGATCTTCCTAGAGGAGGCAGGGCAGAGGAGCTGTATGCATTCATAGTGTTTGCATAAAATAAGTCCAACATCTTATTTTCTCTGGTGGAGCAGCTGACAAACTGCTGGAAAGTTGGCAACGTAGCAGAGAGGGAGACGTTGTTGAAGTCTCCAGAGATCGCCATGAATGAGTTTGGATGCTGTGTTTGTAGTTTAGCCACGACGGAGCTGATGACATCACAGGCTGTCTCTGGTGCGGTACCTGGTATTATATAAACCGCTACCAGAATAACACAGGCAAACTCTCTGGGTAAATAATATGGACGGAAACTCACAGCTAACAGTTCAATGTCTCTTGTGCAGATCTTCTCCTTGACAGTGATGTGTCCTGGATGGCACCAACGCTGACTGACAAGCACTGCAATTCCGCCTCCCTTCCACTTCCCGCTGAGCTGTTTATTTCGGTCTGCACGGACCGTCTTGAAGCCATGTACAGACGCATTACAGTCCGGGATGTGTTCATGCAGCCAAGTCTCGGTGAAACACATGATACTGCATTCTCTGTACTCTTTCTGAGACCTTGTTAGCAATTCGAGCTCATCCATCTTGTTAGCTAGCGATCTCACGTTACCCATCACAACAGTTGGAAGAAACGATTTAAATCTCCACCGTTTTTCTCTCTGCCTTACCCCTGCCCTGCATCCTCTTGTCTTTCTCCTTAACTCCACTGGGATTTGACGTGTTATTTCGCTGAAAATCTTGATTTGGGAGAGTTTTAACAGTTGATCACGGTGGTAAACAATTTTTCCGTTGCTATGTATACACATCATAACAAGCAGTGAAAAAAGCCAATATACGAGGAAAAATCTCCCGAATTGCACACTGTTCAAACCAGCATAAAAAATCCTCCAAGAAAAACCTAATCTGACGAATAATGTCGATAAAAAAGACAACTATATTTGAAAAAAACACAAAAGTTAAGGGAGAGCTTTCACAAATTGCAGCTACCTAGCAGCGCATTCCAGAATTTGAATGAACGTTGCATCGCAGCATGACATCAGCAGCAGGGGCCACGTGTTCAGTCAGAAGCTTTCCTGGCTTCACTTCTCTAAAACATCGAGTTGCTGCATTATTTGTGATGCCAGCGGCGGGAACACGTCTGATCTGAGAAAGCAGCAGATTAAACACAATATTCTTTTCAAAGTTCCGTTCCCGACGCGTCGTCCGCAGCCCGCAGAAAAAAAGAGGGAGAAGTCGGTCAGCGCCTCGGCGGCTGAACAGATGTAATCGGGGGCAGATAATAACCAGCAGGGTTCACAAACTGCCGTTCAAGAACTTAATACGATGTGAATATTTACTGAGTTTAGCATCAACCAAGACAGTAAACCAGTTCTGGGGCGACGCGCAGGTCACGTCTCTCCCTCCCTCCCTCCCTCCCTCCCATCTTTATTAAACTCTTCATCACAGCGGAGTTTCTGCACGCGAGTGCACCAGCCACCATACTGCCATCTGATAAATAAGAGTCTGCGTCTTTCTGAAACAGCTCGTATGGTTTAACCAGCACGGCAGAAACTGTCTGCATCAAGTTAGTAACCTGATCCCTGCAGCAGGATTACAGCCTCCAGACCTGCGCAAAACGCCACCACAAAATCAGTTTAGTGGCGAAGAATATTCCGTCTTTTTTCTCATTAAATTATTCTGTCATTATTATTATTTCGTCTGGAACAAACTCCCAGAAAGTCTCAGATCAGCTGAAACACTTGTTCTCAGCTGCATTCACATAGATTTTACTCTAAAGTTCAAATCCGCACGGCTCTATGCTCTCTCTTTTTAATCTTAAATATTTTTAATGTTTATCAATTTTAAATCATACTTCTACTTTTTGTTCTTTATCATTTTCCCTTTTACACCCCGCTGTAATGCTCATGGTTTATCTAAAGCACTTTGAATTTTCCTGTAGGCTACATGAAATGTGCTGTATAAAAAAACTTGCCTTGCCATTAAGTTTCCCAGTTACCAGACGCTCTGACATCATAGAGAAACAGCTGGATTTTGCTTTAATATATTATTAAAAAATTCTATGTTGAGAATGAGAAATAAATTTGTTATTGCCATATAAACACATAAAAGTACCGAAAACTGGTACCGTTTGGTACCGGTACCGATTCGCAGGTACCGAAAGTTGGTACCGTATCGATTAAAATGTGAAAGGTACCCATCCCTATGTGATAAAATAGAAAACTAACGACCTTTGAAAGAGTTTCGTTTTTTAAACTTTGATAAGTAATCATGAGATGTGCGTGTTATTCCAGTGTGGCTTGTCATTAAAGCTAGTTTCCGGAGATGAATAATAGTTTAAATTAAAGCTCCGATGTAAAAAAAAACAAAAAAAAAACTGTCAGAATACTTTAGAGATCTCCAGATAACATACTTATACATTATCATGACCTCAGACGACTGTCCAACATTGTAAATCCAGATTTTCACGCTGCTTTCCATGTTGGCAGATAGGAGGTAATTGGGACTCGTTCCCCTTGCAATGGAGGCGCCGCAAGATGGCGCAACACACAAAACGCTCGTCGGATTAGTCTATTTGGTGAATGAGGGGTTCAGTGCAAGAGGGCAAGGCAAGGCAAGGCAAGTTTATTTGTATAGCACATTTCATGTACAGAACAATTCAAAGTGCTTTACATAAAACATTATAAGCAAAAGGGAGAGAAAAAAACAATTAGAAGCATGATTCAAAATTAAAAGCATTTAAGATTAAAAAGAGAGAATCCAGAGACGTGCGGATTTTAACTTTTGAATAAAATCTACGTAAATGCAGCTGAGAACAGGTGGGTCTTCAGCCTGGATTTAAATAAACTAAGTGTTTCAGCTGATCTGAGACGTTCTGGGAGTTTGTTCCAGACATGTGGAGCATAGAAGCTGAACGCAGCTTCTCCATGTCTGGTTCTGACTCTGGGAACTGATAAAAGACCGGATCCAGATGACCTGAGGGGTCTAGTAGGTTCATACTGGGTCAAGAGGTCACTGATGTATTTTGGGCCTAAACCATTCAGAGCTTTATAGACCAGCAACAGGACTTTAAAGTCTATTCTCTGATGGACCGGCAGCCAGTGTAAAGACCTGAGAACTGGACTGATGTGGTCCACTTTTCTGGTCTTTGTGAGAACTCGGGCAGCAGAGTTCTGAATGAGCTGCAGCTGTTTAACTGATTTTTTTAGGTAGACCAGTAAAGACGCTGTTACAGTAGTCAAGCCGACTGAAGATGAATGCATGGACTAGTTTTTCCAGATTTTCCTGAGACATCAGATCTTTTATCCTTGAGATGTTCTTCAGGTGATAGCAGGCTGATTTAGTGATCGCTTTGATGTGTTTTTCAAAGTTTAGGTCTGAGTCCATCACTACACCCAGATTTCTGGTCTGATTGGTGGTTTTTAGGTGTATGGACTGAAGTTCTGTGACAACCTGCTGTCGTTTCTCTTTGGCTCCAAAAACAATCACCTCAGTTTTGTTTTTGTTCAGCTGAAGAAAGTTGAGGCACATCCAGTCATTAATCTCATCAATACATTTACCAAGAGCCTGTACAGGGCCCCAGTCTCCTGGTGATACTGTAATATATAGCTGTGTGTCATCTGCGTAGCTATGGTAACTAATATTGTTGTTCTTTATAACCTGAGCCAGTGGGAGCATGTAGATATTAAACAGAAGAGGCCCCAGGATAGAGCCCTGGGGAACTCCACAGGTCATTTTTGTCTGCTCAAATGTAAAATTGCCTACTGACACAAAGTACTTCCTGTTCTCCAAGTATGTTTTGAACCAGTTTAGTACAGAACTAGAGAGACCCACCCACTTCTCCAGTCGTTGGAGTAATATAATGTGGTCAACTGTATCAAATGCAGCGCTGAGATCCAGTAAAACCAACACTGACATTTTTCCAGTGTCAGTATTCAGACATATGTCATTCGTGACTTTGGTCAGAGCAGTCTCGGTGCTGTGGTGCTGTCTGAAACCTGACTGGAAGACATCATAACGTTTTGTTTTTTTTTTCTTAAAAAGTCATTTAGCTGGTGAATGGCTGCTTTTTCAATGATCTTACTTAAAAATGGAAGATTGGAGATCGGCCTGTAGCTGCTCATCTGTGTCTTGTCTAGATTATCCTTTTTTAGCAGAGGTTTGATCACAGCTGTTTTCAGTGACTCTGGGAAAACACCTGACGTTAGAGAGGAGTTCACAATCTGAAGCAGATCTGACTCCAAGGTCTTTGAGACCTTTTTTAAAAACCAGTGGGCAGGATAAACAGCAAGAGGAGGAGTTCAGTTGATGCAAGATGTCCTCCAGTTCTTTGCTAGTAATGGGATAAAAGGGTGTTGGAAAACATTTTGGGAAACATGTAAATAAGCTTGTCCACTTGGAACTACTTGTCCCATGGAACTACTACAATATCAACTTGGAAAGACTAAAGGCCTTTAAAAATGCAACAGTCTTCAAAATAACTGATAAAAAAATTTAACACATTTGGTGCATTTCACATTTGTGTTTTCTGTTTTCACATTACTCAATATTTCCCTCAATTTAATACAAGTTAAAAAAAATTAGTGGTTATTCACAAGAATGCATTTATTTGAATATTGAATAACAATGAAATTAACGTTCCTTAACATTATTTGGGTTCACCCTAGAAATTGTTGTGTTTGGTCCACCACTCAGACACATTTTTGTTTTGGCCCTTGGAGGCAAAAAGTTTGGACATCCCTGTTCTAGCACTACATAGCTGCCTCACTCCATGATAAAACATTAGTTACTTTTAATCAACATTCTGCTATTGTTTTGAAACTAACAGCTGTGCTAGTTGGCGTGAGCATCTTAACTTGGGACAAACATAGTTTGTTCAGCTCAGAGTTCAGCCTAATTCAGCTGCGAATGGGGTTTCCACACCTTTCAATCCATATTCCACATCTCTCCACTTGTGTTTTTTGGTTTTGAAAAAGGAAAAATTACAACCTCACCCAAACATTATGGATATCTGAATCAGACTTTAAAATCCCATCTATGCACTCCTTCAGTATTTTGCTAAGGAAGTTAAAGTTTGCTAGTGGGTTCTCTCCGTAGTTACTGAACATTGCTAACGTATGATTGGTCCGTGGCAGTTCTAGGGCGGGGCTGGCGAAGGGTCAATTTGCTGCTGCATTTGTAAATTTGAGTCATGCTGTAGGTTTGGGTAGCTGCCTCATTTACAAGTCTGCCAACCAGCAACTGGTGTGCTTCAATTTAATTCGCTCAAACATTCTGGATTCTGTTGCCCCCTTCTAAAAGTAGGGGTCCCAAACCCAAGACTCAGTCTTGGCTACATGATGTCACTCGTGCCCTCAGACAGATCTGCAGAAGAGCTGAGTGAAAAAAAAAAAAGATTATCTCCAGATATCCTTCATCATGTTGAGAGACTCTGTCAATGTATCAAAAGGCTGTTCGGGCAGCCAAGACTTACAGATATGGGCATGAAAAAGTTCCCCTTTCAGCCGACTGCCAGCCACTTACCAGCAACTTGTCTGCAAATTCAATCGCACAGATAAACGCCTGTGTGCCCAGGGGAAACTATTTCAGAGCTTAAAGGAATGCCAGGAACAAGGATGTTTCCACACGCCAAGTTTGGACACCGTACATGATGGCGTATTTGCGGGACAAGCTGTTCAGCCAGTGATAGTGCAGTAAGTTGTGAGAACCTTCTTGTTCGTTGTAGGCTACGTCTTGTCCTTGAATCTGAAACCTGAGATTGGGAACATTATTCAAAAGGTTTGGCCTGTTTAGCTATGGTGCAATGTGAACGTGATCTCGGTCCGGAAGACCACCCCCGCCCCCAGCTGAGTCAAGTCGGACCAAGTCTTCCAGACTATGCTTTCTGAATGTGCCCTAAATCATGTTGGGCTCTGGCAGATATTAACTCTAAAAACTGTTTTGAGACTTTGTGTTTTGTTTAGACTACAGTATAAATGCGGTCATTTCCTCCTTTGCTAGTCCTGGTTCTGTGGCTTATTCAGTAACGTGTTGAATTTCTAAGGTTCTTTTTGGGCAAAATAGCCAGTATTAGATCTTAAATTCTCCTACCTGTTCATGGTCCCACTGTTCACTGTATGTACTGCAGTTTTGACTTCTCTGAGCTAGTGTCTCTTTGCTTTCTGAAGTAGATGTCCAGATAAAGGCAACAATATCTGTTGGTAGTAGTCCCATTCACCCATTTAACGAGGTTTTTGGGACGACTGGTCCAAACTCTGATATCAGGGACTGTTCCTGCTGCTTTTCAGAGTGCTATTGTTCAGTGTCTCTTCAAGAAACCAAACTTGTTTGTCTGTTTCTATCCAAGGTACAGATGCGGGCGTGAAAAAGTTTCCCTTTCTGCCGCCTGCCAGCCACTTACCAGCCACTTACCAGCGACTTGTCTGCTAATTCAATCGCACAGAAAAACGCCTGTGTGCCCAGGGGAAATAATTTCAGAACATAAATGAATGCCCGGAAAAAGGAAGTTTCCACACGCCAAGTTTGGACACCACGCGTGATGACGTATTCGCGGGACAAGCTGTTCAGCCAGTGATAGTGCAGTAATAGTGCACTATTACTGCACCACTTCTGGCAGAAAAAGGAGGAACTTTTCCATGCCCGCATCTCTAGTGGAGAAAATTGTTTTCATCCATCTTCACACATTTTTACATGGTTATGGGATAAATCATCTTGTAGTTTGGGTTAAAGGCCCTTCACACAGGGAATCTGTTTTATTAAAGTGACTTGATAACAGTTTGGAAGCACTGCTGGTTTCTCCAGGTGCTCTTTTGATCAAACGCTGTTGCTGATGTCTTGAGTTATCTGGGTGTGGGGTTTTGTTGGGAGAATGTTGGGTTTATGACATTGTGAGCTCAAGAAGAGACCTTAACACACCTTCCTAGAGACAAAGGAATGTAACCTCACCCAGCGGTAATGGTGGGGGGATGAGTAAACAAGGCCCAAGGACTGATGAGTTCTCCCCCCATTGGAAAACTTCCACTGGGGGATGGAAGAAAGATACAAGGAGGAGGTTGGACAATGACAAGGAGGGTGTATAAAAAGCAATGCTTGACAAATGTATTCAGTTCAACATCGGCCTACAACCTGTGTTGGACTCCTCAGGCCTTAGTAAAGAATCAAGCTTGTCTTCTCACAGATCTGAGTGTTGTCGTTCATTCACTGGGTAATTTTTCCAACGGGTTTCTTTGCTCCAAAAAAGGGAAAAAAATCTCATTTGGCAAAGGGTCCACCAAAAATAAATCAAAGGCACTTTGGAGAATTGTCAAACTATTAACTCACTGGCTGCCATTCACGTGTTTCCACGTTAATTCAAATCCGAACGTTAACTGCCAATCACGTGTTTCCACGTTAATTAAGGGTTTTAATCGGCGGAGCTATTTTAATCACTGGCGGAGCTTGTCAGAGAGTACCAAGGGCTCATGATAGTTTTTTCGGTAGTTTTCATCTAATCCATCAGATGGCGGTGTCAGACAAGCTTAAAAAAAACCTACCAGGAAGTGATGCAATTCTATGATGCTTCCTGTGTTGTTAGCAGTTGTTAGAGCTAACCGGCTGAAGTGTGCTGGATCCTGTTGCAAGGGTGAGAGAACATGGCGACCGGTCGTAATGGAAGCAGTTTAGGAGGTGGATGAAGAAGGAAAGTTTGTGGAAAAAGTGATCGGTGACAGACAGACACGATTGATCGAAGGCACTTTGGAAATACAGCAGCGAAGTGCGCCAGCTGAAAGTGAGAGTAAGTCAACTGCACGCGGTTGTTTCCCGGGGGGGGGGGGGGGGGGGTGCGCACCTAATCTGCAGTAGCGGGAGGAGGGAGAGAGGGAGGAGTAGAGAGACGTTTCTGCTCTCTGTTTCTGCCAAATTTTATGTTGTGAAACAAACTTGTTGTGGCTTATTCAGCTGGTAAATAATTATTTTGCCTCCAAAACTTTCTCAGTGTTGTATTTGTTGTTTCATAGAAGTAAACAGCTGTTCAGATGATGAAGGTGTTACTAAAGTAAAAAAATATTGGCATCAAAGACACTTTTCCACTTGAAGCGGACCTCAGCATTTTCTCTGCTTTTTGCTCAGAAACAGGCATTTTCGCTGCAACAAACCCATGTTCTACTGCAGATTACTAAAGAATGGAAAAAGCTAGAAACAAATGTTTTTTTCTGATAAAAGAAGAGAGTCTAAGCTTTCCTTTGGTACATTCAGTGTTTATATTGGCATAGTACACAATATTCTGTGGATCTCCCAAAATCAGTGAAAATGCTTAAAAATCCTGGCAATATGGAGCGCTCTGCTCGGAAAAGGTCTGGCAGTCAATGAGTTAAAAATCCTTTATTAATTCATGGCAAAACAAAAAATCTAAAAGGACTAACGCGTTGCGACCCTCTGGGTCTTCGTCAGGGTTGGTGTCTCTGTTTTATCAAAGGTTTTAAATGATCTCTGACTTTTACTGACACAGGGGAGTCAGCTGTTTTAGTTATTTTAGATCTCAGTGCCTCCTTCACCACAGTTGATCACAGCATTTTAAATCCTCTAAGAATCCAGTAATCCCAAACACCCAGATTACATATACATCAGATGCAGATGATCAGAATGGATTGCAGGTACTATTTTGCCTACTAAAGTCAAAGTCAGCTTTATTGTCAATTTCAGCAATATACATAAAACATATTGAGGAATTGAAATTCTATAACTCAATTTCCTGGCAACACAAGTAAAAACTAAATAATTAAGAAAAGAAAAAGCAAGTCTTAATGTAAGAAAATAAAAAAATAATTAAAAATTTTTTTAAACTAGAGAAGCACTCGGAGAGCGCAGACCTCCGCCAAGCAGCTCATGCCCCCCTCATATTGTGACTTACAACAAAAACTTATACTCCTGCATTCGTTTAATTGACATCATTGGATTCCTTGACAATGAAAACATACCTACAGCATCTGGAATCATGCTTGTATCACTATTACTTCAATAGTTATTTCCAAAAATTGATATTTCCATAATGACGGTTTTCTTCTAGCTCTGTTGCTCATGACGATGTGTCAATTCCGTTGACTTACTTCCGATTCAGCAGAGTCTTGGTTACAATTTGGTGTTAGTTGAATGTCTGTATCTTTATTTTTTACCTTTCAGCATTGAAAATTCCAATAACTCCCTTATTTTTGGTCTGGATCATCGTATCTGGAATTTTCTGGAACTCATTGAGATCCTTTCTTGTAACTTTTTACCAAACACTCGGGTCATTTGTTTGGAGTTATATGCAAAAATTTGGCCTATCTCAAAATGAATTTCTCAAGTAAAGAAAAACAGTAAAATAAATGTTGTTTCCTGTAACTCATTTTCTCTCCTTTTTCCTTTAACAGTATGACGTCATCACTTTACAGGTAAGTAAATAAACAACCATTTACAAAATCTCATCTTCCTGAACAGATCAATGGTCTCTGTTATGTTTTTTGGGGAAAAACAAACAAATAAAAACACACAATGAGTCTTCCAATAGCTCAAACTGTTAAGTCAGGATTTGTCACTTTTTAGTGCCACCGATGATACAGGCTCAACACGAGAGATTCTATTTACTGTTTCCATTTATGTATTTATTTATTCATTATAACATTTTCATCTCAGAGCATGTCAAAAGAAATACAATTACATAAATAAAATAAAAAAATCTGATATTTAAAGACACACAACGTAACTTTTAGACCTTAAAAATCTGTGTTTCTGACTCGTTTTGATGTCACACCAACATTCATTTTGCGCATTTTCGAGCTGTCAGTGCCCAGAGGCGTCCCGGGGCTCAGAAACAGCAGTATGTAAGATTCCCATCCGGGACGCGACCGTGACGTTGCAGCCGACTATTGGCTGCAGCACCGCGTCACTCACTAGCAACCGGATGTAAACCAGGGACCAACATCGCGGGTGTTTTGAATGCGCATCATGTCGAATTCGGTAAAGAAACGCAAGGAAACATCATCGGAGGAAGAGAGGAAAAGAAACAGAGGAAGGGACAGTGCAAGAGTCAAGATAAGACTGTCTTTTACTGGCTGGAGTGAGCTTACAGTACAGGTACGAACAAGATGGATGCTAGTTTAGCCGCCGATAGGGGGCGCGTCACTGAGAAAACTGCTGAAAGTTCCGTTGTGTGTCTTTAAAGAAATAAAAATCTTGTTGAAAAATCCAGATTACTTTAAATGAAACTTTCATCCAGTGTGGGTACCAGATGGGTTCTGATTACCAGATCCGCTCGGATCCTGCGCCTGCCGATGCCGTCACGACATATAATCAGTTTTTTGTTTTTTTGTTTTTTTCATTTATACCCCCAATACCCCATACAGTCCCCCCTTACATGTCCAGCCCCGCCCATCCCTCTGACCTATCACACTCCCGCCCTTCCTTCCTTCAGCCCCTCACAACCATCCCTACTAGACACTCACGAGCATGCCACTCCTTCCTCCATCCCCCCTTTCCTCCAACCACTTACCCACATCTCCTCCCTCTTCCAGCCCAAGTTCCTCCCTCCCACATTTCCTCTTTCACACTCTTATTCATTATTCTCACATACCCACCTCGCTCTTGCCCATGTCCTCGTGCCTCCTGAGTGGTAGCTCGGGCCGGGGAAGGAGCCGTGAGCTCCAAGCCCCCAACACGTTTGCTTCAATCGTTAGCAAGCGGCTGATTTAAATTAATCCCAGATCAGTTTTTATCTAGCATTATTTCTACTCCCAGTAAAAAACATGGACTAGAGTTGGTCTCTATGGTCCACTCATGGTGCCGACATTTAGAACCAAACATCCAAACAGCATTGCCTACATGTGAATGTGCAGCATGTAACTCACATTTACAGGGTACAAATGACAAAATGTAAAACTGTGGAAAAGTAAAATGTAAAAAGTGAAGTCCTGGATTTCCCTGCACAGCTTCTACTGAGGGTCAGGGCATCTTGAGTAAGTCTCTGTCTCTTTTGGAAACTAATGTCAAACTAAAATTAATCTCATGTGACTCCAAAACACAGGACTTCAGACAATAGAAGTAGAACTGATGTGAAAAGATCAAAGAGGAAGTTGTGTTTCTAAAGCATGCTTAATGTCATCGGACAGGATCCTCACAACAACAGGATTGGACAGTGGCTGAACAAAACAACTGGAAACAGGAAAATACTGCAGTTTTCTCACTCTCTGAACTCTGAGGCGCGTGAAGGAGTGTACATGATCATTGTGAGAGCTGGTGAAAGTCGATTCTTTCACACTTTCAAGGTGGAAAAGTACGGTAAGTAAGGGCACCTCCTTTGTGGTGGCTCCCTAATGACCTTTGACCAGATTTACCACACTTATGCTGTGTTCAGACCAAACGTGATTTGGGCGTCAAAAATGCGCCTGATGCCCAAAGTTGGACGCTGTGTAACTAAAAAGTCAGACGCTTGAACTAAAAAGTCAGACGCTCCTCCCAACGTGCATTGGGAGGAGCCACTCCTTTTGTTTCCTGTCACCGGTCTGTTTGCACAATGGCAGATGCAGTAGAGAGAGCGGCTCAGCTTTATGTGATAAACAAAGCTAGGGAACCTCGTTGTTATGCGTCTCTGCTGCGTGTCTGGTTCACCAGATAATTCCAGGTGTTCTGTGTGTGATAAGTTTCACCATTTACTCCAGGGGCTGCGCACTGACAAGCGGCGCTTTAACCTTTCTGATCTGGCCCAGTTTAACGTCCCGATGTGGGGCAGTATAATAAGCCCATTACATCCCATCAGCACAGCAGATCATCAAACCGCCGCTCAGAAACCAGGACCGGACACAGATCACAGTTTATCCTCCTCTGTCTTCACAGACTGTGGAGATTCCCCTGGTTCTTCTTGGTGTTTCCTGTCCAGTCATAAAATGTGTGTCTGCGCCATGACATCGAGTCACTCTGATTGGTTGACGCCCCACAACAAGACGCCAAAGTTCAGATTTTCCAACTCTGGCGTCTGCTGCCCTTGACGCGCATCAAACGCTGAAAAACTCGACACGCAGCGCCAGTTGCGCGAAACGTGCAGTAGGGTTTTCGATACCTCCTTGACGCGCGTCGGCCATTGGCTTTGCATGTAAACCTGACGCCCTTGAGGCCCATATCGCGTTTGCTCTGAACACACCATTACAATATACCTCTATGCCTTTTTTTCTGTATATTAGAGCTGAATGATTAATCACATTTGCGATTAAATTGCAATTTTAATCACAATTTAATCACAATTCTTTATCACAATTTTGTAATGTGATTTTCCCACATCATCTGGCCGCGCGAGTGGCCCTGCTGAGGAACACGTATATTCAAAATCAGCTCCCTAAAGTAATTAGAGCAATGGCGTCAGGCTCCTCAGAACGAGTCACTGAAAGTGACTCACAGATATCTAAGTTCCAAAGAAAAACAGCACATCAGCTGTGTGGGACGATTTTGGTTTGTGGAAAAATGACAACAGCATCAGGTATTGTGCCGAACTTGCCTAGCAAAAATGGGGAAATCACATTTTAAATCGCAATTGCAATATTGGTGAAAAAAAATTCGCAATTAGATTTTTTTCCCAAAATCATTCAGCCCTATTGTACATCCAGTTAAAAGAAGTTTTAGATAAAAAAAAAAATCCACATCACTAACTTCGATAACAACCCCCACCCTCTGTCACACAAGCTACGCTCTCTCCGACACCAGATAACACTCTCATGAATAGATCACATGTTTTCTGATCATGACAGCTAAATAACATTTCCAATAAACAGACAACAGACTTAAACGGTCAGCCAATAAACATCAATTGTGAAACAATATGCAGAAATATGCAATGTCATGCAACACTAGATGATTATTTCCATGCATTCTGGCTCAGTTCTGCACCAGTTCTGGCCAGGGGCCATTGGTGTCAATATACTTTAATCCCCCCTCTGTCATATTACTTTGAGACCTATCAACGCTGACCATACCTAGACACCTCCAAAACTTTCATTTTAGTATCTGTCACCATTGCAAAAAACCCATGTTCAACTGGAAAGACAGAATGAGATGTTTTATAAAGCAATGGATGAATTTGCTGAAAGATCATGCAAATTTGGAAAAATTGTCTGCAGCACTCAAGAATAAAGAAAATCAGTGTAATAAAACCTGGTCTCCATTTCTTTCCCACATACAGTTGATCCCACTTATTACTATAACCATAGATAAACATCATGTGTATAAAATAATGCAAACCTTTCTATATTTGATGTGTTAAACATGCTTGACGCAGAACTCAAATGAATATTTAAATCACATCATGATGGTTGACATTTTGGTTACTGTCATGTTTCTTTACGAAAAAAAAAAAAGTATGGTAAGTTGCGGCTTTTTATGTGAAAATTCTGTCCATTATTTACAAGGTATAACTAATTGTATTTTTTTGTCTCCAGTTTTGCCTAAATTCGATGTAACAGTAAATGTAAAAGAAGAATTAAGTATTGGGCAGGAAGAATTTGATGCAGAAGTTTGTGCAAAGTAAGTAAAAATCTTCTCTTTATAGGGAACTGAAGCAGGTTTTCCTCAAATGAATCATTTTCTCATCTTTGTTTCCTTATTGTTCTCATATTTCATTATTAGGTACACATATGGACAACCTGTGCCCAGTACAATTACAGTTAAGGTGTGCCGGCCTCCCCGTTCTTTAAGCTTCTCACATGGTGATTCTATTCAAGCTGTAACCGGTCCATGCGACACACAGACAAAGAAGGTAAAGTCTCTATGGAGTCCCTATATATCTCATATATCCTGCACTATAATTTAGACAGTTTGGTTTACAGTACTGTTAAGTTTTCTACATCATTCTGAGTAAATCAGGAGAGATTAATTCCAGAATGACTGGAGTTCTCATCTTTCTGTCGCCACTATGGCCTCAGACTGACATCCTGCAGGTCACTGCTGTTGGAGGTATTAACCAGTGGTACTACACGTCCTGTAGGTGGGATGTGACCAAGCGGCAACTATGAGTCTAACTGGAAGAAGTCATTTTTTTGTAGTTCTCCCTTGATCCGCTAGGGGCAGCAAAACAGAGCAAATCCCCACAGACTCCCATGTTAAAAACGCCAACTTCACAGCAGAAATAAACCTGTTTAGGTCAAGTTTACCTTCATGTCAACTGTGAGGGGGGGGGTTTATAACTCATCCATTTAGATGTTATTTAATCTTGAAATTACACATAATTAAGCCCTTTTGATTGACATGCGGCAGACCAGGAGCTAGCCTGCCAACCAGTGGCTCCTAGTTGGCTCCTTGTTTTCTCTCAGTAAGGTCTCAGTTTGTAGCAGTGTCACACAACAGCAGTTTTTATTCAGCTATTAGCAGGTCTAAGCGTGTCTTACCTTTACACCGCCGCTTAGGGAGCTTATCTTTGTTAGCTCTGGTTAATTTCAAGTTAGCTTGGTTAGCGTTTAGCCCAGAGTGCGTCAGCTGTCAATTATTTGCCCCGCGGCTCAGAGCGGTCTTGCCTTTGCCCATTTTAGTATTTTTCGGGAGTGACGACGCACGTGATACGGCAAGATGGCGACGGTGGAATACGCCCAACTAGCTTCACTTTTAACTCTTCAGAAACCAATTGGCGATGTAGCGAAAGGTTCGTCCCTCTCTTTTAACGGTCTATGGATGTGACGGATAAATGTGTCTCCCTTCCAACTGCCTCAAATGTTCTACACCATTAGAAAGCTGAGATTCTTGAGATGGAAATGATGTATACCATTCCAGGCTGCAATTATTACTGTAGAGTCAAGAGCCGTCACAAACCGTGCACTTGCCCGAGTGCACTCGCATTCAGTGCATAGTGCGCACTGTGCACTTTGTCTGTAGTGCACACTATTGCCGCTAAATGTTGACCTGAATAGAGCACTCAGCGGAAGTGACAGACTAGCATTGACCGCTAACATGAGCTAACTGTACTGAGCGCGACCTCAAACACATGACCAGATCATAACTGTCATCAGGGAGTGAACAGCTTGGTAGCATGCTACATATACATTAGTAATTATGTCTGAATCATTTCATAAACGTTACTTAAAGGGGAACTTCGGTTTTTTTCAATCTGGGCCTATTTTCTAGCATGAAATATGTTCATTTACTCACCCAGATAGTTTTGCTGCAACTTGAATTCCATCGGGAGATATTTAGATGCACTCGAGATCAGCGTATGCGCGATACGCAGTGATGGGGCAACCGTGTGCAGCCTCTAAATAAGGCATTGTCTGCCACAAACTCCTTCATTTCACCAATGTTTTGCTACGAAACTTTAGTTGAACCCCCCCCTGTGAATCGAAGCGGCTATTTTGTGGTGATTCATCCGTGATTACAGACTTTTTTGCTGCGACAGCTTTGATGACGTCACTATTATGCGACACTATCATAAGTAAACGTCTGTAAATAATGACGAATCACCACGAAAAAGCCGCTTTGAGCTCACATGGGGGGGTCCGACTAATGTTTCGTAGCAGAACATTGTTGAAATGGAGTTTGTGGCAGATAATGCCTTATTTAGAGGCTGCACGCGATTGCCCCATTACTGCCACTATATGGCGCACACACTAATCTTGAGTGGATGTAAATATCCCCTGAAGGAATTGAAGTTGCACCAAAACTGTCTGGGTGAGTAAATGAACATATTTCATGCTAGAAAATAGGTCCAGATGGAAAACAACCGAAGTTCCCCTTTAAATAAGTACAATACCGCCTCCTATGCCACCGATTGCCACTTCGGAACATCATCAGGAGACATAACATTGGCTTTCACAGCTATGCTGATGACACTGAGTTTTACATCGCAGTGTCTCCTGATGACCTGGCGCCAGTTAACACCCTTTTAAACTGTATTTTGGACATGAAGTCTTGGATGGCAAAGAACTTCTTACAGCTCAACCAGGACAAGACAGAAGTTATAATCATCGGTCCTGAAGACAAGAGAAAGACTATTTTACCATAATTACAGAACTTCAACTCTTCTTAGCATGTAAGAAATCTGGGTGCTCTTTTTGATCCTGAGCTGAATTTTATTCCACATATCAGAAATGTCACAATGACATGATTTTGCCATCTTAAAAACATTGCCAGAATCCGCCCTTTTCTCTCTCTTGCCGGCACGGAGATGCTGATGCTTTTATTTCTAGTAGACTATATCACTGTAATGCCCTGCTCTTTGATCTTCCCAAAAGTCTATAGTTTACAACTACTGCAGAACTGAGCAGGACATGTTCAGAAGAGGACCAAGGGGCGCGAACACATTACACCAGTTTTGAAATTGCTGCATTGGCTCCCCGTGCATTTCATGGTTGATTTCTTTTGATGGATTATGTGTTAATGGGTTTGGGCCTTTTTATATATCTGACATGCGTTTACATTCCGAGCTTTTGGGGACCGTGAGGTCCTCTGGTACCGGCCTTTTACTTGTTCTTAAAGTGAGGATTAAAACTCATGGTGAGGCCGTGTTCCACCATTACAGTCCCAGTCTGTGGAACATCCTGCCAGAGAACCTACCGGCTGCAGAGACTGTTGATGTTTTTTAGAAGAGGCTCAAGACCTGCCTTTTTAACTTAGCTTTTAACTGAATTTTATCTAATCTTATTTGTTTGTTTTTCATTTAATTCAATTTTGTTTTGTTTTATTTCAATTAATTTTACAGCATAAAGATTTTTTTTTCGGAAGTCCTTCATGTGTATCTTTATTTTCTTTGCTCCTATCTATCGTTTATTGTTTTTAGTGTTATTTGATTCTTAACATTTTTAACTCCATCTGCCATGTGTAGATTTGGGAGAAGGGTGTATAAGAGTGCATACGTGTGTTTCGTACTTGGATGTATGAAGGGTTGTTTTAATTTTAATATGCATTTGTTTTTATTGTGTCAAGCACGTTGAGTTGCTTTTTAATGGCCCCAAAAGTGCTTTATAGATAAAGTTTGACTTGATTTGATTTCATTTGATTTCCAAGTGTGTCTAAGAGTCAATCCAAGTCTGCGACTTCAGACTTTCTTCAGACTTCAAAGACCTCCTTTGTTGTTTTAGTTGTAAGTTGTGGTGGAACAGTGATCATGTACTTCCCAAAGGACAGTCTGAGAAGCTGTATTCATCTCTTATGTTTGAAAATGATTTTTTTTTCTCTCTCTCTGATGGAAGTTTTGGAAAGTTAAACAATGATTACAGACTTTCAGGCCTCCAGGACTCCCTGTACCATTTGGGGGACCCCTTGGGAGGTCCAGGTAGCCCATGTTGGGCACCACTGCTGTAGATTATGTGTGCCAGGTCTGAATGAGGTCTGTGATGTGGTGATGTGTGATTGGCTGGTATCTGGTGGGATGGTGGGTATCATGGTACTGAACAGTCTCCATGATTACATCAATGTCTAACTGTATGTCTAAATGTACTTATTTTAGGCAAACAATGCAGGCTGTACCACCTTTGACTTTAGGATGTCAACTTTCACAAGAATTGACCAAGAGAGAAGCGGGGATAGGCTGGAAGTCAGCACTACCGTGGAGGAGGATGGGACAGGCAAGTTTGGTTGTTTTGTATTTCATTCTTCAATAGATGTGGTCATGAAAATAATAAATAAGAATGGTTGTCTTGTATAACAAGAATCCTTTCGCTTTCAGGAATTTCACGCCTACAAGTGAAGAAAACAAGGATCTCATATGCCATTGGAAAGTTGTCTTTTGACGCTGTTACGTTTTATGAGCGAGGAATAAATGTAGAAGGAAAAGTAAGTTTAATCTTCTGTTCTTTTCCATTATTTAATTTGATAATTGACACTTTTATCGGCCAGTCAGGAGGAACCAAGACTGGTTTCAAAATTACCCTGAATATTAGTTTAACTCATACTAATGTATGAGAATATCTGGCAAGGACATGTGGTTTACTGTCCTGCTTTGGACAGGTAAAGATGGTTAATTAGTGGCTGATTGCTAAAACACAGTTTCATTTTTTTAAAAATGCAAGATTATAAAAAGTGGAGGACACCAAAGATTCTGATTTTAAAGGACAACAATCACAAGACTGAGGAAAGTAAAGGGAAGGAGCAAAATTCTATAGTTTTAAACTCTGTTGCATCTTGTTCCAGTCACTGTTCCCACAAACTGACATGGAAAATATTCCAATGACATTCAGGGTGGAACTTGTGAGATGAGTAGGCCATAGCAGCTACCGGAGCTCGCTGGATAATAAGTAAAGATTAGCATGGCTTTTTTTCAGCTAATGTTTTAAAACTAAACTGAAACCAGTGGATCGGTATCCATGAATGAAGTGATGGCGAGTTGACAGGTAAACACTAAACACAGTGGTTGTGATGAGGAGGTATCAGATTACTGTCCCGGATAGCTCTCAGACATTGTTGTTGTGTTTAAATGCTTGTTCTTTTGCCAAGACTCTGGTGCCCAAGGCAGGGATAACAGGGGAGTTGCTGTCATGTCTTCAACTCCAAGTACGAACTGCTACCCTCAGGCAGACGTTATAGACTTCCAGCTGAAAATAAGAAAGGATATTTGAACCGGTACAAATTTTCATTTATCCACTGTCCATTATTCTGTTGAACTCAGGTTGTTAGAAGAGGGTTTGTTACGGAATACCATGTACAGTAGGCTACGTATGTATGTATCCACTTGATTGCACTGCCAGTACTTGTGTGCTTTGCACTTTTCTATTCTGTCATGTTATGTGTTATGCAGCAGCCTGTATGTCCAAGACAAAGTTACGTCAGGACTAAATAAAGTAATCTTGAATACTGAATGTTGAATCATCATTTCATTGTAGTTTGGAGAATTAGAGCCTCATGTAATACACCTGGATCTGGACCATCTCATGTCATCTGCTGCCTCAGGAATACATCTTTCTTCTTTCAACAGGTTAAGGCTGTCTACCACAATGACAAACCCATCTCTCACATGCTGCTGTACTTGTTTGAGGGGAACTCTTGGTCTGCACGCCAGCTGCAGAATCTCACTACTGACAGCAACGGAGAGGCCACATTTTCATTAAACACAGATTCGTTTTTTGGGAATGTCTTCCTGCATGTAAGTCAGAAGCAACTAGACCTGGAACATGAGTGAACATGTCAAAGCTCCCACTGTATCATTCTAATGTTTTCATTTCCTTTAACCAGGTCGCTAGCATGCCTATCCTGGAATACTCAAGACCCAACACTGTTTTTTATGAGCCTGGCAGACACACGCTGTCCGAGTCCCGTCGTCCTTCTCCTTATACTAAATCAGTCAGTTCTCTGGAGGTGAAAAAAGAAGGATGAACCACTTCCTTGTGACAAAGAAGAGGACATCTCTATTCGATATACTCTTGTGAAGGAAGAGGAGGGCACCGTGGATGTGATGTATCTGGTAAGGAAGTCTTTCTGTTTTATCGTGATATATACTTTATTGATCCCAATTAGTATGCCAACTGGGAAATTCGTTGTCTGCATTTAACCCATCTCAGGTTGAACCTGAGAGCATTGGACAGCCAATTACAGCACCCAGGGAGCAGTTGGTGGGGGTTGAGGACCTTGCTCAGGGGTCTATACTGCCCTTCAAAGCAAAAAGGCAGTAACTACACACAGTCCAAAACTGAGAAAAATGACTTCAAAGTTATTCTGTTGTCCAGCCAAAGTCATTGTAGGTAGAATAATGGACATGTGGCAATTTTGTTACTTTATAGTGGCTTATTCTTTGTACATATTAATATTCATATTTGATATGAAGGTTTACCCTATTTTGCACTTACTGTATTCTTTCTTTGTAATACTTACCAAAAATGTGGTAACAATGGGTGTTTTACGTGATGTAATACCAAGCAAAAGTACAGTAACTGATATGAAAACAAAGCAAGAAATGGATGTTACTGTATTCTTGCTTTGTTTTACTAGGGCTATTTGCAGTTACTGCACAAACAGCTACCATTTTTCTCCAAAATGACACACATTTGAGATAAGATATTTTGTCACATAACAAAGGATACCTTGAATGTCATGAAAATGATAATAACTCATTTTTGACCAAAAATGCAGTTACTGCCTTTTTGCTTTGTAGGGCAGTATAGTGGTTCACCCAAGTGGCATGTCAGGGACTAAAACCTGGGCCTGCTGCACCAAAGCCCGTGACGTTACCACTAGGCTACCCACTAGGCTATTAGGAAACAATAATGCAAGGAAAACTACAATAACATGAGGAAAACAACAATAACACAAAGTTAACAACAATAATATGGGGAACGCAACAATAATTGGGAACCAGTTATATGAGGGAAAAGCAATGATACAAGGAAGACAACAATAATTGAAGAAAACAATACTATATGAGTGCATAATCATGTATTACACGTTGAGTTGATTTTCTCTCCGTACAAAGATCTTTTATGTGATACTCTGATATTTGTGATGATGAGATTCGCCTGCAGTTCTGGACTGGTCACGAAGAGTCGCTGTAGTCTAAACCATGGCCGAATCTCAGTCTGCGTACTTGTGTGTATTTGTGTGCTCGTGGACTCGTGAAACGTCATCATCCACAGTCTAAGTCATGTTCCAGGTCAAAGTTCGCTTCTCGGCAAGTACGCTGGAAATCCCCAGAAGAGAACTTCCTTCACCCATTTTATTGAGCAGCATCAGAGGTGACTCGTGTGTACTTGGCCAGATATAAATCCCAGCATGCACCTCGCAACCGCGCAGCATTTAGGAGCCTCCTCCTCCCTCCTCCACCGACAACATCCAAACCTAAGCGATCATTTCTATTCTTTACTGTTGTTCTTGGCCTTTTATCTGAAGCTCTTTCTCCAACTTTCCTCTCACAGCTGTTTTTGATCACATAATTATGACCTGATTGCCTGTTTGGATTAATTTGCTTAAGTATTGGAAATAAATATAATTTACATGTGTAATTGTTTTGCAGCAGTTATTTACATTGTTTTTATTTGTATTAGTACATTTACTACATCTCCACAATGGTGAATAACCAACAGCTGTGGAATAATACAATATTATTTTATGTTGACGGGCAGCTCTGCACTGCTGCGCACCACAGGAGGTGATGTCACAAGTTTGCATTGTCCCAAACCCTCAAGTATGCAGGGTCTGCACTTGTAAACTCTGCAAGTGCGGACTTCAAGTCAGTGCTCACAAGTTCACGAGTACAAGTTCACGAGTACAGAGTACACAAACTAAGACTTGAGATTTCTGAGTGGATCATACAGTAGAAGGATCCAGTAGATCCTTCTATAGTCTAACGGTGCGGTATGTGCATGTATACATGTATGTTTATTTGTTGATAATAACCTTTGTTTCTTCATTTGTCATCAGTGTTATTATTATCCTTCTCGTCTTTTATTTTTCTGAGCAGACATCTTCACAATGTGAACTGCGGAAGGGGTTTGGTTTTGTTTGTGTGACAGGGAGGTTGTGTTTCTTTCTTCCTTCAAAAGAATAATACACCCACGGAATGATGTAACTTTATTTTCCACTTACCTTCATGGTGAGCAAGACTCTGGAGTACTTTTTTAATATCTCAAATGCAGCTTTCCCCAACTTTCATATTATGGAATTCGATTGTGCCCGAGCCAAAAAGGTCCAGAAAAGTCCACAAAAACTTGCCAATATTCCTCCATACTGCTCGTCCAATGTAATTCAAGACCAATCCAATCTTGCTCACCATGAGGGTAAGTGGAAAATAAAGTTACATCATTCTGTGGGTGTACTATTCCTTCAACTGTTCTAAACTTCAATGTGCATTTGAAACTCAGCTTGTACACTTTAAACTGGAGTCAATAAAAAGACCTTGAACAAAAAGATCAAAGTCCATATTTGCACCCTCTTATGTTGGCCAGGTAACGCCGTCCCCAACCGCTAATGCAAGCTAGGTGAGGCAGTTCTTCTCTCTGGCCCAGGAAAACCAGTTTTGAGGGTGACAAGCTGGTGTCTATGGGGTGAAACGCCAAAGAACCGGTGTTTAGTCTGACTCTGGCTCTGTACCAGTTCTGGAACCAGTTCAGTGGAAAGAGGACCCATGACTTACGTTTCCTTACCGACCCACCAGAGGTACTCTAGTCACAAAACATGGGCCTGTAGTAGCTGACAGATGTGTTAAGTTTTCAGAGTTTTGGGTGCTTTTTTGCAGATGAGGTTATTGCAACTCAGAAACAAAATATCCTGAGAAGCTCGGCAATGGAGAGTATTATTTACCCTTCCCTGAATCCTACAGATAGCTGCTTTATTTCTCTTCTTCTTCCTTCTAGGGCCCCTGATGGCATCTGGTTTTATGTAATTGTTTTTCTTCCATTACCTACACAGATCTTATCCAGAGGATCCATCGTCATGCAAGGACGAAAACAGTTTCAAGTAGCAAATAAATCTGGTGTGTCTGTAATCCTTTCAAATAAATCAAACGTTTAATGTTTTTATAACTGTCTGGGTTCGTGTTTGGGATGATGACCTTGTTCTGCTGTTCTAGTGAATGAAGGAGAGGTGTCGTTCAAGCTGAAGGTGACTGCAGACATGGCTCCAGAAGTCCAGGTTGTGGCGTACGCCGTCCTCCCCAGTGAGCAAGTGATTGCTCACAGTGCCGACTTCTCTACTGAAAAATGTTTAGGTCATAAGGTCAGTGGAAGAAGAAGACAAACTATCAGAGAAAGAAAATGATACTCAGTGTGCAGTGAATTAATTTCTAAAGCACTCTTCTACATACACTTTTTTTTTTATAACTTTCTCTTAGTTGAGATGTAATTGAGATCAAAGGCAGACAATTATGAGATCTCCTCTGTTTATCCCACTTCTCAAGTATGGCTCAAATAGTTTTCTCAACTCAATCTCCTTTGTCTCAGTGATGTCTTTTCTTTTCTTTCTTTTAGCTCACCTCTTGCTCCTAAGGAACCCTTAGGAAAAGTAATTCAGAAACAAATGATTACAGAATGATACCATGATGAGAAGCTCAAGCTGGTCTCAGAGATGAGATTCAGCAACAAATGAGCAGCACATCTTTCCTGTGGGTTTTGAAAAGTATCCCAGGAACATGATACGGGTCAGATATATTTAATATATCCCTGTGTAGTGAAAAGCATCTTCTGATTTAAAATGAGACGTAAACTCAAAGCCGACGCCGTTCACATTGAGGAGTATCTTCCTGCCAGCATGGCAGCATAAACACAGCGATACACAGGACATCCGGTATCGGGTGCTGTCATGAGCTAGCATTTGATGAGTATGAGTACAGCAAAACTGGCTAGTATCGGAACGAATACTGATACTGGCATCGGTATCTGGACATCCCTACTACATACTATACAGTATGCAGTACATACTGTGTACACTGCTGCTAGCATGTAATATGGAAGCTGCTAAGTGCTTTACTGTAGGATGCTTTAGCATTTTTATCCAAAAACTGGTTTTAAAAAGTGGAAGCAAATGCTGGCATATCTTAGCTTAACTTTTTAAAGTATGACTCATAGGATTAATGCTCTAATTACTTCACAGTGGAGATACTTTTTTTCTACATGTTCAGGCAGGTAACTGGTGATAAATAAACTAAAAACTTGTTTGATGTGAAATAATAAGAATAAAAATTATGAGTAAATGAAACTTTTGCATCACAGGATACAGTTTATAATGTAAACTGGTCGTATGCATGTGGATAATTTTCAGAATCAGTTCACCATCTGGATACTTTTTACATACTGTATTGTGCTCCACAATTTAATAAAACTATTAGTCTAGTACAGTTAAACAACTCATTTACATCACACAGGCCAGGGCTCTTCTTATTTTTAACATGTAAATGCTGTGATGTGTGTGTGTGTGTGTGGCGTGCGCGCGCGCATTTTTGAACCATGTTCCAGATTTTTGCCATCATCGTGGGGACATTTTGCACTCGTGGGGACATTGTCCCTGTCCCCACGGGTCCAAACCCCGTTTAGAGGGTCAAGATTAGGTTTTACAGATGAAGTTATAATTAGGTTTAGGTTAGGGTTAGGACAATGGTTAGGTTTAGGCAATCAGTTATGGGTGTTAGGTTTCGGGTAAGGGGCTAGGGAATGCATTATGTCAATGGATGCACCCAACAGGGATAGAAAAAACAAACATGTGTGTGTGTGTGTGTGGGTGTGTCAGGTGTCACTGGAGTTTTCACCATCCTCAGCCG
Source organism: Atherinomorus stipes (assembly GCA_023101725.1). Taxonomy (NCBI): domain Eukaryota; kingdom Metazoa; phylum Chordata; class Actinopteri; order Atheriniformes; family Atherinidae; genus Atherinomorus; species Atherinomorus stipes. The sequence goes on along the minus strand of JALJCO010007255.1, from coordinate 172,540 downwards.
TCCCAGGAGAACAAACCACACTGCAGCTGACAGCTGAGCCAGACTCTCTTTGTGGTTTGAGCGCCGTGGATCAGAGCGTCCTCATCAAGGAGCCTGGAAACATCCTGGATGCAGACAAGGTAACTGTTAGTATCCACTCAGCCCTGTCGGCAGGACACAGCAACAGTCCTGGGCCCGTATTCCTAAAGATTCTGGCTCCAGAGGGGGGCCCCAGTGACCTGCGTCCGGGCAAGGGACACATGACTTTTTCGTAAGCGGCCTGTTGAGCTGCACTTTGTCTGGTCCCTCCTCTACCAGCATATTTTTTAAGATAAGAAAGGAGAGTCTCTGGATGGGATGGGTGGGCCTTGTCCTGGGGCCTGTACAGGTCTGTTTCACTGCAGGTACATTCAATGTCCTCCAGAGAGAACGATAGAAAAGACCTTCCAATCATTTTGTTTAACAGTCAGAACTTCAGAACATTTGTCTGATCTTGGCTCTGAACTGCTTTTTCTTTTCAGATATTTAGCTTGTTGCCTAAGAAGGTGTCATATATCCCGTATGAGGTTCATGATCCTATCAAATGTTTGCTTGTGAGACCAAAGAGATATATACCATATCGTGAAGACGATGCTATTGATGCCCTGACCATTTTTCAGGTATGTTTTAGACAACAGCTAGACAATATAATTTCTATTGTACAGAATAAACTTGTGAAAACCTGTTAAACAAAACTAACTGTAATGTTTGATGTGTGTTGTTGGACTGTGCAGAGAGTAGGACTGAAGGTGGCAACCAACTTGGTTTTACGGGTGCCCAGATGCCTCAACTTCATGGGAACAGAGTACCATAAAGGTATGTCTACATTTTAATCTTTTCTGTCACACACCAAATTTTTGTCAATATTTCCAATATTTTGTGGACTAATATCAGTATTTTCTTGTTTTTTTGGGGGTTTTTTTTTTGTCAAGATTTTGGTCTTGTGTATTCCGGCTCATCACCTGGATTAGGAGGTGGTATGTCTCCACCTCCTCTTGGTGATGCGCCAGAACTGACAGTCCGCACTTTCTTTCCTGAGACTTGGATATGGGACCTGGTGGAAGTTGGGTAAGGATCGGTGGTGAATGGATTTAATGGGCATAGAAATCAAATCAAATCAAATCAAGCTTTATTTATAAAGCACTTTTCAAACCATTAAAAGGCAACACAAAGTGTTTGACATAATAAAAACAAATGCATATTCAAATAAAAACAAACCTTCACACATCCAAGTATATAATTCAAAATGCACATGCACACACCCTCCCCCCTTTCCAATTTGACACGTGACTACCAACCCCTATTTTCTGTCCCTTAGTTGAACAGGTATAAAAACACTAACAGTAAAATCGATCTGGCGTGACACTGCTGTTAGGAAACGATATCTTGGGGATCCATTCACACCAGGAGCCAGCCCAGCCTAGCCACATAGGGCCAAGCTGCAGGGACCCCCCCCCCAGATCAGGGCAGGCCAGGGTCCACACCACAGCCGCAGGACTGCAATGCCGGACCCCAGCCACCATGAAAGGGGCATCCACCACAGCTAGTACCCCCCCCATACTGAGCAGGCAAAAATTCCCAGAGTGAAGGATCCCCATGAGGAAACATTGCAAGGAATTAACAGTGTTAAGGGTTAAACTAAAAGAAAACAACCTAAAACAATAAAAGATAGATAATCTTTTATTGTCAAAGAGCAAATTAAAAATACACATAAAAGGAATTGATACAAATAAAATCAATTTAAATAAAGCAAAACCAAATGATAAGAATAAAGATCATATAGAAATTAGATAAATTTAAATTGAAAGCTAAGCTAAAAAGGTAGGTCTTGAGCCTCTTTTTAAAAACAACAGCAGTCTCTGCAGCCCTGAGGTTCTCTGGCAGTCTGTTCCACAGACGACGACTGTAATGGTGGAATAAGGCCCTGCCGTGAGTTTTAGTTCTCACTTTGGGAACAACTAAAAGGGCGGTACCAGAGGACTTTAGGGTCCACAGAAATAATATTGGCGCAGAAATGGGCATTTAAAAACAAATATATATAAGTGCATTTCCTAGATTCACCTGTTCTTAGAAAAAAATAAATATATTAAAAAAAAATCCAGAGTACTACCCTTTAAGATTTATTATTTAAAAGGAGAGTACCGTGGAGTGTTGTGTTGGCCAAAAAAAAAGTCGCCACCGAAAAAAAGGTCATACACTAATATTTAATTGGACCGCAATTAGCTTTGATTATCGCAGCATTCGCTGTGGCATTGTTTCGATAAGCTTCTGAAACTGTTAAGTTTGAATACAGTAATTGTGTTTTGATTTCATACTGTGCTTGTTGCATGGTGATCGCTTATATGTACTCTTATTGTGAAGGGAAAGGAAGCACGTTTGCTTTAGCGGTGATTTTATTGTTACGGTAGAAGAAGAGGGCAGTTGTAAAGATGGTGCTGTGAATAAAGTTGATATCGATCCATAAAAGTGTTTTCTTAAGTGTAACATTGGTAGCAGAGGATGGTTAGCAACTACAGAGTTCCGCCAACATTCGACGAAGGAAGACCTTACGAAAGCTGGAAGAATGAACCAGAGTTTGGACCAGAGTCACAGAACTTGAGAAAAGCAAGCAAGCGCTCGCTGTCGCCTTGGCGCTGTCTGGAAGGGCAAGAGATGTGGTGATGGAAATATCAGTCGATGATTTGAACAAGGACACTGGCATGAAAACGTTACTTGAGAAACTAGATGGTTTGTTCCTCAAAGAAGAAAAGACCGGACCTACGAGGCTTACGCGAGCTTTGATCGGATCACATGAGACAGTAATGTATCAATGTCTGACAATATAATTGATTTTGAACAGCGGTATGCGCGAATGCGTAAATACAAAATGGAACTTCCTGATGCAGTTTTAGCATTTAAGTTGCTAGACACGGCTTGTTTGGATGTGAAGGACCGACAGTTTGCACTAACAGCGTGTGCAGATTTGACGTTTGCCTCGATGAAATCAGCGCTGAAGAGGATTTTTGGAGGGAAAAGTTCGGTTCCTACAGTGGGAATTAACCATACCGCCTACATAACTGAGCAGAGGAGACAAATGAGTAAGCCGTGGTGTCAAAATGATAAACAGAGAACACCCTTGCCTGGCACTAACCCTCTTGACAGATATGGTCGCAGATCCAAATGTGCCATTTGTCAAAGCACATTCCACTCGGCCAAGGATTGCCCGCATTAAGGTGAGCAAGTGAAAATGACTGAGGATACCAAAGTAAATGATGTCGAGGAGTGCAACATTACTCTGTACACAAAAGAGTCACCCTCTGAGGCAGAAATCTTCATGACAGAGTGTTTTGGCTCTGCAATAATTGACACAGCATGCACTCGTTCTGTATGTGGACAAGAATGGCTAGATAGCTATGTCAGTAAGCTAAGTCAAAATGAAGTTAAAAATCTGATGAAGACAGAAGTGCATAGCTGCAGACCCTTCAGGTTTGGAGATGGAAAAGTGGTCAACTCCACCAAAAGACTGAAAATTCCTGCCAAAATTGGGCAGACAAAATGTTGCATTGAGGCTGAAGTCGTCCCAGCCAAGATTCCACTACTTCTGAGCAAGGCATCTATGAAAAGAGCAGGGACTGTACTGGATATGGAAAATGACTGTGCAGTGAAGTTCAACCACCCTGTAAAACTTGATTTTACAAGTTTTGGTCATTACTGTGTGAACATTATGGACCAGGAAGACCAGGATGCTCAAGATAATGATCAAGTCTTGGCGGCTAATGATGATGTCATCCAACAAGAGCAAAGTAATGAGGAACTACAGAGTCAGCATGAGGAGGAAATACTGACAATCTCAGAAAGAATGACCCCTGCAGAAAAACACAAGATCTTGTTGAAGCTTCATCAACAGTTTGGTCATGCCTCCGTGGAAAGACTTCAGAAACTTTTGATCAGCTCAGGCAACAAAGATAAAGAATGTGATGTCATCCTGAAAAGAGTTGTTACTGAATGTGAAGCATGTCAGAGATATTGCAGAACCAAACCAAAGCCAGCAGTTGGCTAACCGCTGGCATCTCACTACAATGAAACTGTGGCAGTTGATCTTCACGAACTTCAACCAAGTGTGTGGTACCTTCATATTATTGATCAGTTTACACGATTTAGTGCAGGAAGCATCCTGACCACAAAGAAGTCATCAGAAATAGTGAAGCACTTTATCCATGCTTGGATAAGTGTGCATGGTCCACCTCAAAAAATATTCAGTGACAATGGAGGTGAATTCAACAATGATGAGATGAGAGATATGGCAGAAAACTTTAATATAGAAATAAAGACAACAGCAGCATACAGCCCCTGGAGTAATGGACTCATGGAACGACACAACCGAACACTTACTGAGATTTTGATGAAAGTAAGGGCAACACACGCTTGTGACTGGGATACTGCACTGGACTGGGCTCTTATGGCCAAGAACACTATGCAGAACGTACATGGCTTCAATCCCTATCAGCTGGTGTTTGGACAGAATCCCAACCTGCCGTCTGTGTTGACTGACCAGCCACCTGCTTTGGAAGGCACCACAAAAGAAGGAGTGGGTAGCTAAACACATTTCCGCTCTGCATGCATCAAGAAAGGCTTTCACAGAAGCAGAATGTTCTGAAAGAATACGGAGGGCAGTGCGAAGACAGACACGGCACACAGAAGAAAGATATGAACCAGGTGATAAAGTTTACTATAAGAGAGTGGACTGCCATGAATGGAAAGGTCCAGGAGTTGTCATTGGTCAGGATGGAGCTGTGGTGTTTGTCAGACATGGTGGAACCTGCATCCGGGTACATCATCTCAGACTTAGAAAAGTGAACACATTCAGTGATGACCAACAACACATTAAGGATTGTGCAGAAGCTGACAAAATTTCCTCCAAAAACAAAAGATGACAGGAGTCACAGATGATGACATGGAAGATACTTCACAAGCAGGAGCAACTACTGCGGTACAGCATGAAGGAGAACAAGACACACATGACAGCACGGTGGAGCAGAGTGTTAAAGACACACACGTACCACATCTGTATTTCCGACTCTCTTTCTCCGCTCCTTTTCATCTCTCACCATCATTATTTTCGTTCTTTCCCTTCCCTCGGCCCTCCCGGGCCCCGGGCCCCAAACACCACAATCTCTATTCTCTCCCCCACGGGCCCGTCCCGCACCCGCCCACCGTCGCCGCACCACCGCGTCACTCTCCGACAGATGGTAACCACGAGCGACACCCCTAGTGTGTTTTGACGCGCCATATCCTAAATTTGGGTAAAAACCCCAAGGAACACCCCCCCGAGAAAGGGAAAGGAAAAGGAAGAAGGACCCGAGAAAAAGAGCAACAATAGAACTCTCTCTTTTTCTTGGGGGGAGCTACTTTCAAAGCACGAACAAACATGATGGATTCTAGCTCCCCCATTGGGGGGGCCTCACTTAGAAAACTGCTGAAAGTTCCGTTGTGTGTCTTTAAAGAACCAGACAATGATGATCAGCTCAAGAGGGGACAAGTTCTGAAGTACAAGGATGGTGACAGTAGGGCTCTACACACAGCACAAGTTATAGGGCGTGCAGGTAAAGCTACAGAGAAATATAAAAACTGGTATAATGTGACACTCATGGAGCCTACCTGTGTTGCTGGCAGCACAAGTTCAGTCGACATTACACAGCTGGAGAGCCTTCAGATAGAACCAGCTGTCATCAGTGATAATGCATTTGTCACAGGAGACTTATCATTTGACCAAGCCAAACAAAACGAGATAAAGAGTTGGAAAGACAATGATGTGTTTGAAGAAGTTCGGAATGAGGGGCAAAAGTGCATCTCCACTAGATGGGTGTGTACCCTTAAAGAGACACTCACTGGATTAGTCCCTAAAGCACGCTTAGTCGCAAGAGGTTTTGAAGAGCTAGACATGGCTGAGTTAAAAAAGGATTCACCCACATGTGCATCGGAGTCTCTTCGGCTCCTTGTAGCAGTTATATGCCAAAGACAATGGTCACTTCATTCCATGTATATAAAATCAGCATTTCTTCAAGGAACAGAACTGTCACGTGACCTTTACATCAGAGCTCCTCCTGAAGCAGGATCTGAAGGAACACTATGGAAACTCAAAAAATGTGTATATGGTTTGGCTGATGCATCATTGTATTGGTGCAACAGGGTGAAGGAGATTGTGCAGGCAGTTGGAGGAAAAATTTCAAAGGTTGATCCAGCTGTTTTCTACTGGCTAGATGAGAGCAACACTGTAACTGGGGTACTTGCCTGCCATGTGGACGACTTCATATGGGGGGGTACATACAGTTTCTCCACAACTGTAATACCTGAACTGAAATCTGCTTTTCAAGTCGGGCGCGAGGAGCATGACAACTTCTGTTATGTAGGAATAGATTTTGTGTCTCTTCACAGAAAAGTTCAGATACACCAGGAAAACTACATCCAGCACCTACAACCCATACAAATGGATCCTTTGCGGGCTGCTCAGCAAGACTCACCTCTGTCTACAGAAGAAAAGGATCTACTTAGGTCCAAGGTTGGACAGATCCTCTGGGTTGCAAGGCAGAGCCGTCCAGATGTCTTGTTTGATGCCAGCACTTTAGCATCCAGCATTAAAAATGCAACTGTGCACACAATTCACGATACAAATAGAACAGTGTGCAAATTGAAATCCAGAAAGGTGATTCTGAACTTTGAACATTTAGGCAGGGACTCTGCTCTGAAGATGATGGTGTTTAGCGATGCCTCGTTTGAAAATCTTTCTGATGGAGGCACTCAAGGAGGACACCTGACAGTTCTAATGGGAGCAGATGGGAAGTTTGCGCCACTCTCCTGGCAGTCAAAGAGAGTGAAGAGGATTGTGAGGAGCACACTCGCTGGAGAAACATTGGCAATGTCTGATGGAATTGACAATGCACTCTTTCTAGTGACACTGTTTTCTGAACTAACAACTGGCAGTACTGAACATGCTCTGCCTATAATCTGTGTCACAGACAGCCATTCTCTTGCTGATGCACTGAAGTCTACAAAGTCGGTTTCTGAAAAAAAGTCTCCGCCTGGAGATCAGCGGCATCAAAGAACTCATCCAGACACAGAAAGTTGAGCAAGTGTTGTGGTACAACACCAAAGAACAACTTGCAGACTGCTTCACCAAAAAAGGGGCATCTACATATAAGCTACTTAAGGCTCTGAGTGAAGGACATTGGAAACTTGGTTAAAGTGTTAATACAGCTCATGTTAAGGCTAATTTAACTAAGGCAAAGGGATAGCCTACATTGTTTTACTTTTGTTCATTTCATCCAGTTTATTAAAGTTTAAAAAAAAAGAAAGAAAGGACAGTGAGTTTGTTAAGTTTAAATACAGTAACTGTGTTGTACTGTGCTTGTTGCATGGTGATCGCTTATATGTACTCTTATTGTGAAGGGAAAGGAAGCACGTTTGCTTTGGGGGTGATGTTATTGTTACCATAGAAGAAGAGGGCAGTTGTAAAGATGGCGCTGTGAATAAAGTTGATATCGATCCATAAAAGTGTTTTCTTAAGTGTAACAGTCACAAGATTTATTTCCATCCAGTGTTGCATTCATTTTTCACCAAGATCTTGCATTGATGATGGTAGAGTCTGACCACAGCCTTCTCCAGTACATCCCAAAGATTCTCAATGGGGTTCAGGTCTGGACTCTGTGGTGGCCGACCCATGTGTGAAAATGACATCTCATGCTTCCTGAACTAGTCTTTCCTCCCCTCCCCTCCCCTTGCGCGGTTACGTCGTCCAAATGAAACACAAACCCGTCGAGGTTTCAAACCTTTCCACCTTGGAACCCGGTTTCAGAGATGACCAGTTTCAGGAGGCTAATCCCTGGTTTCGTGAGGATGATAGGGCAGATTACATCAATTTTTTGACGGTTTTGCTGTAATTCGGCGCCGTGTGGACGGCCCCTGCATCTGGTCTAATGACTAATTAGCATATGAATGGCAGCAACACTGCGCCTGCTCAGAGAAGGTTTGGCTGGTCTGAATTTTTCTCTCATTATTGGATGAACCACTACTGTCAAACATGAAAAAATCCCCCATGATTGGTGGATAGATATGTCACTATTGTTTACATAAGTCAGTAGATGCATCACTATTGGTCACCCAGGGCTGTGATAAATATTCATGTTCAGCTGCCTCCTTAAAACTCTTGCTTTTGATTTTAAATCATGCTTTTTACTTTTTGATTCTTTTACCTTTTGTTGTTTTCTTCTGCACCCTGTATAATGCTTTTGTTTTATGGAAAGCACTTTGAACTGTCCTGAACATGAGATGTGTACAAATAAATTTGTCTTGCCTATAACTTAATGGCATGATCAGACATTAATGATATGAATGGCATAAAGAAAAAGGTTTGCCAGGGATGTATCTTCAAAGAAAAGAGCTTTATTGGCACAAACACACACACATACACACACCTCTATTAAAACAGTAAACAAGCAATTAAAGAAAAACAAAAGAAACAACAAGCCAAACTCTGGTTTCAGCGCGGTAACGAACTGTCAGGAGCCATCTGTCCAGTCCACCTGACAGATAGCGGTGGTGTTGCCCGGTTTGCCTCTAACTTTCCTGGAGCATCGCACAAAGCTCTGATAATTCTTGGCTGCGTGAGGACGAAGGTCGCCGGACCCAGAACCCCGTCAACGATGGGTCGTCCGAGTCAGACATGAGGTCCATGGTGACGCTACTCTACCTGTCACCCGGCAAACGCTGTGCTTTGTCTCCAACAGCTGTATAAACAACAAAGATGATCAGTACTGATGCTGCCTACTGATTCGTCAAATCTATTTCTACACCTGAAAATAGTTACAGTAACGGATCTACACGAATAAGTCTTACCCTCTTTCTTCTCGATCGACTTCAAGCCGAACTTTTCACAACCGCGGCCTGTAATGAGAGATCCAGTTGGCTGCTGATTGCTTCTTTTCATGTTGTCTTCGCACATTTGACCCACGTGAGGGTCTCGTGATGTGGGGAGATTCAGGATAGAGAGAAGCTAAACACAAGAGGACCATGGCAGATATGGCGTTTTTGTTAGAAACTGAAAAAGATAAGGATTATTTAGTATTTCCACGGTCAAAAGGTTCTAAGAAAAACAGAAGGAAAAAGAAAAGACAACCCATCTTCCTCCGATCTAGGCCTACTGTATGATTTCGTGTGTATTTCACAGATTTTGTTGGATGTTGGGTAGAACAGTGGGTTAAGCAAATACCTGGCATGTGGAAGTTTTCTGGTTCGATTCCTGACCTCAACTGTTTTGCTGCATGTCATCTGCCACTCTCATTGACCCTCTTATCTATCCATCACTGTCAAATAAAGGCCATTAGAGCCTAAATAAATAAAATACAACTGATCAGATCACTTTATTCATGGTCCATGTAAACATGACAGCTGGAATCTCTGATCAGAATGATTTCTATAAATATTTGTCCATGCAAATGCAGCTTGTCAGCACTTTTGTCTCATTTTCAATTCAAAATGTATTTGTATAGCACATTTCCGACAGACTCAGCTGACCAAAGTGCTTTTCAATGGTAGCAACATCATGGATAAAAAAAAAAAAGTAAAAGCACCACAGATCACAGGTAAAATCACCAATAAAATTACAGGATTAGATTAAAAGGAAAATAAATGAAAAAGAAAATGACTAAAACCACCAAGAAACACGTAAAATAAATAAAACAATATATATATATATATCTGGGTGAATTTTCTTTCCCATTTTTATCTATTAAAAATTCGTATGGTTTAACTATTTTTGAGCATTTGGCTTTTTTGTGTGTTGGGAGCAACTTTCTGCTCATCTGCACCAGATTTTCTCAAGATCTCATCACCTTGGGTAAACTCCACCTGTTATCCTGATTTATATTTGATTTATATATTTATTTACACGTTAATTTCCAATAATTCTCGGCAGTTTTCACTGTTGCCTGTAAATTGTGGTGCCCAGTCGTAAACCTGAAATTCCACGGAAATCTACAGTGCCGATTACTGACGGAAATCTGACTTTTCATGCAGTGCTCCTTACAGTAGAGGTTTTCTCTGCTTGATGCCTGCCAATAGGGTTGCCACCCGTCCCGTAAAATACGGAATCGTCCTTTAATTGACAGTTAAACGTTGCGTTCTGTATTGAACCAATACGGGACGCAATTTGTCCCGTATTTCCATAAACGTTCAATACATGTCTTTCACACATATAAACATTAAATTTAACAGTAATGAGCAAAATATAACAATGTTTAAAGCCAGCAGAGAAACAGCGGGATCTACGCAGGATCCTTCCTCCAGTCAGGTGTGTCTATACCTGCATGCCTGCAGCTGCTGTCACGCGCGCTCCTTACTGCACCCGTGCCTTTTAAAACGTCCACATCCGATGCTCCAGCGTGTTCTCAAAAGCGAAAACGCTTGCTAAAGAAGACACCTGAGGAGGACCAGGCCCGTTCTTGACTGGACAGCGTCAGTGGAGATGATGAGGGAAACTGTTCAATATGTCGGCGAGTGTTTTCTGTGGCGCGCGGTGGACTGTCTGACATCAGACATCATCACACATCTGAAAAGCAACACTGCAGGCACGTGAGAACCGTGAAGACGACCTAAACGTGAGTGTCCCATCTTCATCCTCTCATCTCCTGAGACTGAATCAGTCGTGCGATCGCGCCTCAATCAGTTTCTTATCTGGTTGTGTTTTTGCCAGCAGATGTCAAAGCATAGTTTAGGTGATTTGGTTGGTTGATTGATTGTTTAGGACAGGTTTTCTCCACCCTGGTCCTCAGGGACCCCCGCCCTGCAGGTATTCCAGGTTTCCAACTCCACCACACTTGTTCAACTCAACTGCTCATCAACTTCTTTGCAAGCTGCTAACAGCCTCATCTGAGTCAGGTGTGTTGAAGTAGGAATATCAAGAAAACCAGCAGGGCGGGGGTCCCTGAGGACCAGGATTGAGAAGCACTGGTTTAGGATGTTGACTTTGTAAAGTTGAATGAATTATCATTTATTTAATATATACAGTATCCATTAGTAGTAGTAGCCATAAATATAGTATGTGTTTATTTAAACAACAATCATACTAACTAACATTGATAATAAAAAATATTGTTACAAGATTATTATTATGAGAATATATATACACATTTCCTATAACAAAATGTACAGCTTTTTATTCTTCCAAAATGTTTATTTTGAGGAATACAGTGTTCAGTTATCACAACACAAATTCTTTTGTTGGTGTGGTTTAACTGTCTGGATGACCCGACTTTCTTTCAAGTCATAAGAGGCAGCAAAAAAAACCCTGTTCAGTGTAATTATTGTATCCCACTCTAAGTTACCTAAGTTATATATTTTGAAAGTTAATTGTAGTACATTCCACACAAACAGATCTCCTTTGGGTGCTGGTGCTGCATGTGATATGTGTATGACCGTCCCTCATTAACTAGGTTTCATTGATAATGCAGTAACTAAGTACTGTGCATATGGCACTTTGTTATATATTTTTCCTCACTATATTTTAAATAGAGACAAATATGTAGCCCAATTAACAGCATTTTCTATGCAGCAATGTTGCATAAAAATGGGTTCATTGCAACATTTCAAGCTTTAAGCATGACCAGTTGCCTTATTGATTACCCCTTTCCTAAAAGCACTGGCACAAAATGATAAAGCACTGTTGGGGGTGCCCCGCACCATGGGTATCGAGCCCGTGGTGGTCATGGCCTCGATGAGCTGTCGTGGGTGTCCCTTATTTTTTTTCCGAAAAGGTGGCAACCCTACCTGCCAATGATTTGACTCTTCTCAAACAGACTAACATCTTTTCCACAACCACGGGATCTGTCTTTTTCTTTTTTTAAAAAAAAAAAATGAGAAGCAAACTTGTTGCCAGCTGAATGATAATTGCCATGCAGTAATTATCCAATATAGGCTCGTATCTGTTTGTTTAGTTAAATCCAGGTGGAAACTTCTTTTTTTTTTTGGCCAGGCAGTGTAACTTCAGAAAACAAAAAGAAACCACTGCTATTTATTCTTTAATTACCATCTCACTTGTGTAGGGACTTAACCAAAAATGTTGTTCCTACACAAGGACAACAAAGCTACAGTTTGGCTGAAGGAAAGGGATGACCATAAATTCATTCAGACCCTGTAGGCCGACGTCTACTGGTCTTCAAAAATGGTGGCAAACTGGGACTGGGGCAAAGTGCACTGCATAACCATTGGAAACAGGTTTCTACAGGCCTGAAGCCGTGCAAAGCCAGAAAAAAACTTCACCAGTAAGAAACGAAGAAGTGTACAGCTGAGGTTTGTAAAAGACAACAGGACTGTAGAAGACTGGTGTCCAACGCCTCCCACCCCCCAATCAATATGTCGTTGTGTCCTTGGGTGAGAAACTAAACCCCCTTGTCTCCATTGTCAGCATCAATGGTGTATGTCAGGTGGTGATCAGAGAGGCCTGATTGGCTGCCATGTTTCTGTCGGTCAGCTCCAGGACAGCTGCACCTGTAGGTTAGCATCACCAGGTATGGATAAGGAATGAATAATGGATTCACTGTGTGGCACTTCGGGTGCCTTGAAAACTGTTTTTATTGATCTAATTCATGATTAACCAGAGTTTATTTGGAAATTTAATAAAAAATATTGTCAGGAGTTCACAAAAAATATGGCAAAGCTGCTAAGTTCACTGATACCTGCATCTATAAAAGCTGAGAAACTGGTCATTTTGCAGTGGTTTCTTTTTCCTTTCCTAGAACTGTAGATACGAAAGAAGCTTCAGTTGTATCCTGACATCTTTTTCAGGCCTTTAAAGGAGCTTTATCGTGCTTTTCAAACGTTCCAAAAGTCAAATACAGGCTCAGTTTAAAGGGCAAGACTGTGGTTTGGCCTTGAACGCATTATTTCATCAGAGACCATTTTTTCTTTGAGCTCTTTTTCAAACATGAGCAGCAAGATGCTGTTCAGTCTCTCTGTGAGCATTGTAGCTCTCCTGCTGGATTTAATCCAGTGTACAACTGAAAACAGGCTCCACAGAGCAACTTGGAACAGGCAGTGTTACTAGAATATGCAATAAATTCCCCGTCCACTTTCCATTTGATTAGTTACGCAAGCACAGTCAATTCAGAGGTGTCCAAGCCAAGTCCTGAAAGGGAAAGTTCAGCATTCTTGACATAGGGCCTCATTTTCGAGTGAGCCAGGATACGACTTATCACTGGAGACAGTTTCAACATATTTCATTCCGTTATTCTAGTTCCAGGAGGTTGCTGATGCTAATGCTCGTATGAGTCATTAATCTGCTGGCCTGTCATTAAAACCAATCTTATCCACTCCATTGAACATCGGAGGCAAATCATTTATAAACTTAAGACTATCTGTGTAAAAGCCGTGTAAATAGAATAATGTTACAAATAAAACTAACCTTGCATTTTGATGCATTTTGATTGTTGCTACTGAGACACTTTACAAAGTTTTACTTCCTGTATTTGGCAGCGGAGTGATATCATCTGCTGCTACATGCATGAAGGAATCTGATTGCACCAATATACAGTCAAAGCTACGGCCAGGTCTGAAAGGCATGAGGATATGTCGGATCTTGAAGACGATTTCTAACTTTTTTCTCAACTTGTCACCATATCTCTATGAACCGGAACACACTGACAAAGGAAGTAACACTACCACCTGGAAGCCAAGTAGATAATTCTGCAGCTGGTAAGAAACTAGTTCCTCAATAAGTAATGTAAAATTTGTCATACAAGGCTGGTTTTACTTGTTTAACACACAAGTTTACTAGTTTAACACAGCATTTATACAGATAGGCTTGCTGATTTGCCTCGTATGTTCTGTGGAGTTGATAAGATTGGTTTTAATGACAGGCTAGCAGTCACACTCACACTAGCATTAGCATCGGCGACCTCCTGGAACTAAAATAAAGGAATGAAATATGTTGGTCTGTCTTCAGTTGTAAGTGGTATCCTGGCTCACTTGTAAATGAGGCCCTAAGTCAAAAATCCCAAACCTCCCCTTTAATGCCTGCTCGATGTGCGCAATGCGTTTAGCTGGTGAAACGCTTCAGATGCTGGCAGCAGCTTCATTATTCTATAAGAATCACATTGAAAAAGGGTGTTCAGTTTGACCAACTGTCCGTCAAGGAACAGGGACCTCTGTCTCATCGCTGTTATCAGCAGTTCGTGCTACCGCAATGCTTGCTGGGCGAGTCTGATGATTCAGCATAGAAAAGAACTACAAATGTAAAGCTATGTTTACAACTTGGATGCAAATACCCTCCAATGAAAAGGGAGGAAACTTGAATGTGTTTTATTAAAACAACTAAAATACTTTTCTCAGTACTGTAATACTTAGTCATGGAAACTGCATGTAAAAAATGTCTAATGTCTAATCTTTGCAATTCAGTAAAACTGTTTTTCTATCTCTAACTTCTAATACTTTGACTGATCTGGTATATACAAGTTTGTTTTCCCATCTGACAGAATGTATTTATGTCCATCTCCTGATCCAGAGAGTCCGGAACAAAGGAAGTGTCCCTGACTGTCCCAGACACCATCACCTCCTGGGAGACGGAGACTTTCTGTCTGTCCCCTCAAGGCTTTGGTTTGGCTCCACGTAAGAAGCTTACTGTCTTCCAGCCCTTCTTCCTGGAGCTCACACTGCCCTACTCCATTGTCCGGGGGGAGAGCTTTGAACTGAAGGCAACTGTTTTCAACTACCTGACCAGCTGCATCATGGTAATGATGAGACACCTGTGCATGTTTAGCAGTTCTTATATTTATGGTGATTGTAAGCAAGTTCATTTGTATAGCACACTTTATTTACAAGACAATTCAAAGTGCTTTACATAAAACATAAAAAGCATTACAGGTGGGAAAAAGAACTGTACTACATATCCAACAAATCCTGCTTCATCTCATATTGTTTCATTTGAAGATGTCTGCTTCCACAGTCTAAGTCTGGCCAGATGTTCACTGATGCTTATAGAGAGGAAGCTTAGAGGGATGTAGAAAGACGCCTTAAAGCAGGAGAAAACTGTCTTTTGTTTTTCTTGAAAGTTTTCTACATTGTAGACTAATCCGTTGAGCGTTTTGTGTGTTGCACCATCTTTTGGTGCTGCCAATGCTTAGGGAACTAGTTTACCTTGTATCTATCAACATGGAAAGCAGTGTGAATATCTGGATTTACAACGTTGGACAATCGTCTAAGGTAATGATAACCTATAGGTATGTTATCTGGAGATTTCTAAGGGATTCTGACAAATAATTTTTACATCGATGCATCAATGTGAACTATCATTCATCTTCAGAAACTGGCTTTTAAGACAAGCAAGACTGGAGTATAAAACGCAAATCTCGTTATTTCCTATCAAAGTTGGTTTTTAAAAAAAACTTTCAGAGGTAGTTTCTTTAATATATCGTCATATATTTGACTTTTGGGACTGCACATATCACATAGCCTTCACATGTCCTGCAGATGAAACTAAAGGCTGCAGGACACCGTCTACGTGATCCATTTGTGTTTGCGACTGAAATTTTTTTTATTTTTTGGTCACAACGTTGCCCTGATCAGAGCAAATAACTTTATATTTCACAATATCTCCCAGATTAGTCATTAACTCTCAGCAACACCACAGTTGCCTCTGTTAGTATGCAGTGCGTCATTTTTGGGAGCATGGATTGGTGAAATAATATAACGTCACATTAATGAGTGTTCACCAAAATTCATCGTGTTTTTGTTGTTTGCTTTTACATAAACAGTAGATCAGAACAGATAAATGGTTGATACAGTAAAAGCACAAAACAGTACAATGAAATACAAGCATACCAACCTTAAAAACAGAAAAAGGGACAAAACTATACATTACTTGCAAATACCTCTCTGCATACTGTATACTACATATAAACCGTCACAGCATGTGGCCCCAGCGCCTGGAAGACAACTAAACGCAACACAGAGCTGCAGCCCATTTACCTAACGTGTTTGTTGATGTTTTGGAAACCGCCCATGTGCTGAGAATTTTGTCCAAAGTTGCAATCAATATGTCTGAGGCTACTAGAGTCTGTTGTCACTAACCTGCCAGAAGCTGAGAGAAATCGGTACAACGTGAAACTGGGGCTGATTGGTGATGATTGAGATTAAACCTGAACCTGACTTAAAATGAAATGCTCTTAACTTTACTCCTGGACATACGACCTTAAAAATTCCAACTGTAGGGGGAGGCTTGTGTCCAAAATAAGAAGGGAACATTATGCAGCTCATATTGCTTTCTCTCGCAGAAAAACGCTTAAATCTCAACTTTCCACATAGTCCTGTTTGTGGGCAGTGGATGATGTATAAGGCTCGAGCACTATCAGACAAATCATAAATGAGGACGATCAGGTGGGTTTTTTCCCCTGATTTTCCCAGGACACGCAAGGTGTGATGTATGAAATCTACATGTTATGAAGGGTCATTGAATACATCTGAAGGGAAACCTCATGTTGAAACTCCTGTTTAAACTAGTTGCCTGCCAAACGTGGCTTTAGGAGTGTGTTTATGGGACTTTATCTAATTCATCCCAAAGGTGTTCTATCGGGTTGAGGTCAGGACTCTGTGCAGGCCAGTCAAGTTCCTCCACACCAGACTCTTCCATCCATGTCTTTATGGACCTGCTTTGTGCACTAGTGCACCGTCCTGGTAGAAGAAGGGGCCAGCTCCAAACTGTTCCCACAAAGTTGGGAGCATGGAATTGCCCAGAATGTCTTGGTATGTTGAAGCATTCAGTTCCTTTTACTGGAACTAAGAGGCAAAGCCCAGCTTCTGAAAAACAACCCCACACCATAATCCCCCCTCCACCAAACTTTATACTTGGCACAATGCAGTCAGACAAGTACCGTTGTCATGGCAACCGCCAAACCCAAACTCATCCATCAGATTGCTAGATGGAGAAGCACGATTCGTCACTCCAGACAATGCGCCTCCACTGCTCTAGAGTCCAGTGGCAGCTGCTTTCCACCACTGCATCCACGCTTTCCATTGGACTTGGTGATGTATGGATGGATGCAGCTGCTCTGCCATGGAAACCCATTCCATGAAGCTCTCTGCACACTGTTCTCGAGCTGATCTAAAGGCCACATGAAATTTGGAGGTCTGTAGTGACCCCGCTCCGCCAGTTTACGTGGCCGACCACTTTGCGGCTGAGTTGCTGTCGTTCCCAAACACTTCCATTTTCTTATAATACAGCCGACAGGTGACTGTGGAATATTTGGATTTGTTGCTCAGGTGGCATCCTATCACAGTTCCACGCTGGGATACACTGAACTCCTGAGAGTGACCCATTCTTTCACAAATGTTTGTAAAAACAGTCTGCATGGCTAGCTGCTTCATTTTATACACCTGTGGCCATGGAAGTGACTGGATCACCTGATTCTCATAATTTGGATGGATGAGCAAATATTTTTGGCAATATGGTGTACTTCAAACCATTAACAGTAAAGCCAGGATCAGACTACACGAATTTAGCCTGATTTTGGCCCGACAGAGACGTCGCAGACAGTCGTTCACTATCGTGCCTGATTCTGCGTCGTCGGATCGCAGAATGTTGCGTCTTCGCTCCGTGTTGTGTGACATCATCAGAGATTGGCGATTTGGCGACACAGAAAGACTGGCGTGTCAGAGTTTTTTGGTTTTGTCCGCCTTGTGTGACATGTCCTGCGACATGTCCCTACTTATCGACCAATAGAAGGACAGTGCGCCCCTCGCTTCTACCAGAGAGAGGCTCAGGAGCGCCAGTACACAAACAACAATGGCAAAAAGGGGGAGAGACAGCTGGTCTCCAGTGGAACAGTGCAACAAAGGAGGGATTTGTGGAGCTGTGGCATCAGTTTCCGCCTCTTTGATGTGCAGAATGGCAAACCCATACTACTGGTGTAGCCAGAAAAAAACATTGGGTGTACCAACAAATACTGGATGTGCCAAATTTATTTTCAACAGTTTTACACCTCCATGAACATTCAAAAGAGCGTCTCTCTCTCGCCTGACGGAAATGATGGTTCAATGAGTATTTTTCACTCCTGGTCAAGTAAAACTGGCAGATTGTTTAGCACATTAAATACCTTTGTAACCTCTGATTAATGAAAAACTAGTCGATTTAAATTTCACTGTGTGCTGATTCAGCATCATCTCCACCACCACTTCTGTGATCTTCCAGAGATGCTCTCTTCTCTAAACATATGATTGTAGAATATATTTTTACGTCCTGAACAGGTCAAAGTCACTGTAGCCCCCTCGTCAGACTACACCCTCACCCCTCTCTCTGGTGACCAGTACACATCCTGCCTGTGTGGCAACGAGCGCAGGACCCTCAGCTGGACCATGTTTCCCACTGTCTTAGGTGAGCCTCAGACTTCCATGGTGTGTGAATGTAGGACAGTATGATGGAGGAGCTGCTGTTCTTCACTTTCTCTACATCTTTTCCATTTCTGCAAACACGGTGAGATTCACCTCAGTGTAGAAATGAAGAGCGGGAGCTGAAAGCTGATCTTCACTGATCTTTGTAGGGGTTGTGAATGTGACCGTGACTGCCGAGGCTGTACCGTCCCACGCTTCTTGTGACAACGAGATCGTCAGCGTTCCAGAGAGAGGACGCATCGACATGGTGACACGACCTCTCAGAGTAAAGGTTGGTGACACAGTACAGAAAAACAGGATACATACTGCTGGTATTTTAAAGGATTATAAAACAGTTTGCATGCCGTCATAAACATCTCTGACTTCTTCTTCAGGCTGAAGGAAGTGAGATCACAAAAACGCAGAACTGGCTGCTCTGTCCTGAAGGTCAGTCTGGTTCTCACCATGTGGATTATGTAAAAAATAATGTCCAGGTTGGAAAAAAAAGAAAGTTATCCTTTAAAGAGTTTTTATCCGAGTATTATAAGAACTGAACATGATGACAGAACTCCATTTTATAGCTTCAAGCTTCCAGTGCGGTCTAATCTGGACCAGTTCACGATGTAATGACAGATTGCTTTAAACCTGACCTTCATCTCTGTTGATCTCCTGAAGGCTGTTTCTATCTGTCAACAGGAAACTCTTTGACAGAGGAAGCAGAGATGCAGCTGCCTGACAGCGTGATTGATGGATCAGCCCGTGCTACAGTTTCAGTGCTGGGTAAACTAACAAACTTGTCTCAATTCAGTGTTTATTTCCTAAAACAAGCTCTGGAAAGGTTGACAGGTTCTTGATCTTTCAAGTGTTCCTCATGAAGGCAATAAAACATGAATTAAAACATCCATCCATAAACAAAGAGCCTGTTCAAGTTGCTTTTTAACAAGAGTCAGCCCTTGACATGTCGCCAGTCCACAAGGATAAAAATAATCACTATGAAATACTTTTAGTCTTTATGTACAGTTGTGGAAATAATTGTTGGTACCCCTTGGTTATTGAAAGAAAAACCAAAAGTGGCACAGAAATAACTTGAATCTGACAAAAGTAATAATAAATAAAAATTCTATAAAAATGTACCAATGAAAGTCAGACATTTCTTTTTAACCATGATTCAATAGAATTATTTTTAAAGATAAACTCACGAAACAAGCCTGGACAAAGTTGATGGTACCCTTAAAGGGCTATTACACCCACAGAATGATGTACCTTCTGCCATTAATGCAAGCGTAGAAGAAGAAATTCACTGTTTGCATTGTGCTAAGAGCACCGAGCTGCAGACAAACACAAGCAGGGTTGGCTATTGGCTTGAAAGAAAGAGAGAACGAATGAATGAATGAATGAATGAATGAATGAATGAATGAATGAATGAATGAATGCGTGCTTTCGTCTGGTTTGGTCTGTCGCGGTTCAGTCTGTGTAAATCTGTGTTTTTGTGCAGGCGACATCCTCGGCCGGGCCCTGAAGAACCTGGATGGACTGCTGCAGATGCCGTATGGATGTGGGGAGCAGAACATGGCTCTTCTGGCCCCCAACATCTACATCCTCCATTACCTAAAAAACACACAGCAGCTGACCCCAGCCATCAGGGAGAAGGCATCCAACTTTCTGACCAGTGGTATGTCTCTTTCAGCTTTTTAATGACTCATGATTTTTTTTACTTCACTTTGTGAGATTAAATAAACAATTTCACTTAAAATATTAAAAAGAAATCCCAACAAATTAGTCTGTTTCACTGATGTGGTGCTGACGCTGTTGTATTGTTGTCTAGGTTACCAGAGACAGCTGAACTACAAAGATCAAAACGGAGCATACAGCACGTTTGGATCAGGACCGGGGAACACCTGGTGAAAATATTTACATTATCATACAAAGCAGACAGTTTAACCATCTGAGCCGTGGCTGCTTACATTGGACTTACTGTAGTTGGTGTCTTACCTGCATTAGACAGCAGTTAGTCTTTGTTTGGAAGTCTGTGATGCAACATCTGAAAGTCCACATGAATGTTCACAAGTGATTTTAAGTTTGTAAATTTGTTGTAAATGAGATTTTGTCACCCTGATGGAAAAAAGTGCCTGAAAAATGCCAGTTTATGCACAGGTACAAGAGTTTTAAGTCCATCCAGTTTCTACTGCTTATCCGAGGTCGGGTTTTGGGGCAGCAGCTTAAGCAGGGAGCCCCAGACTTCGCTTTTACCGTCCACCTCTTCCAGCTCATCCAGAGGAATCTAGTTAAGCTAAGAGACATAGGGCCGGATCTACATAGAGACAAATTTGCGTGTAGTAATTAGCTATCTAGAATTTTGTGCGAGGGGCTGAACCACAGTTTGCGGGTAATTTACAAAGAATGATCACGCAAATGACACCAGATGCCCGGACCACCTCGTCTGGCTCCTCTGGATGTGGAGGAGCCTTCACTCTGAATCCTCGCAGAAGACCAAGCTTCTCATATCTTTAAGGAGTCTGGACACCCTGTGGTGGAAACTCAATTCAGCTGCTTGTATCTGCGATCTTGTTGTTTTGGCACAATCCACAGGTTGTGATCATACAGGAGGGAAGGAAAGTAGATGATTGGTGACTCAAGAACTTTGCTCAGCGCCTTCTTCTTGTGCAGAGCCTGCATTGCTGCAGTCGTCACACTAATACCCCCAAAGAGAACCCTCCACCCTTTTCTGACTGAGGGCCATAGTTTCAAAGAGAGCTGAAACCTGTTACCACTGTCCACCGCTAGATGGAGGACATGTGAACTCTGTATGTAACACAACTGGTAGAGGAATGGAGGGGAACGGACCAGTGTACTAGTTAAAGGTATCGTCCGAAGTTCCCCCCTGAAAATAAACGTTAGACTTGAGTAAGTGCCTTTCGGCCTCTACTCGCGTGCCGTGGTGCATTTGAATGCAACCCTCTCTCCCCCTGCCTGTAATTCCCTCTTTTGTATTGTTTCGGTGTGTTTGGGACGTTTCTGGGTGGAGATTTCTGTTTATATCTCCAGCCAATGACAGAAAAACTCACAATGGTCACAATAACACAACAAATCCTGTCTTTAAATTTCAAATGCAAACATTAACTCACATTAAATACAATTCACGTTTATTACTTTGATTTGTTATTATGCTATCATTTTTTCTTGGTTTTCCTCAGGCTGACTGCTTTCGTACTGAGGTCTTTTTTCCAAGCTCAGTCTTTCATCTACATCGACCCGATAAAGATAGAACAATCCAGGACATGGCTGGAAGAAAAGCAAAAGAAAAATGGCTGCTTTGAAAAGTCAGGAAAGCTCTTCAACAACAGAATGAAGGTAAAATGACACAACCTTTTATACCATATGAATGTGATTAAAAAACATACCATATGAATTTGGATTTATTTATTTAAAGGGGATGTGCACAGCAATACATTGACCAGATGTTTATTACTATTAGTATTTTTCTTATGCCTATTCACTTCAAAGACAGAAATTAGGGGTTGGGAGTTGTGTAGAATTGGGTGGGGGTGTATACATGTGCATGTGTGTGTTTTGCTTTATATACTTGGATGTGTGAAGGCTTGTTTTTAATTTGAATGTTGTCTTTTTTTTTTTTTTTTTTTTTTAGCAGTGCTTAATCCACATCTCTTTCTATCAAGGTTTTGTTCACCGGACACATAAACCAATAAATCCAGACGTAACAGGGAATGTTATCGAGCTACATACCTGAAACCAGAGCAGATTTAAGATGGGAGCTTCCAGGCAGAGATGGTTACTGAGAAAGATCACAGTCTGAGGACGAAACACATCTGAAAGAGGTTGCCATAGACCAGAAGTAGGAAACTGGAGATGGTGGGAAACAACAAGCACAAGACAGACAGAAAGAGACGAGGGTTGAGGGGGAGTCAGGAGCAGAAGAATTTTAACTTTCATTCATAAATCAGCAGTAAATAAAACCCAACATGGTTTTATTCATTCAAATTCATTTAACACATTTTAATCCTTAAAAGAACAATTAAAAGTCAGAATGTGCGTGATTCCAGTGGAGGCTACAGAAGATGATTTTGACTTGAGGAAAAGTGTTTACTAAAGCAATAAGCCCCGGAAACCGTGGGTTACAGCGGTTTTACAACGGAGGGGCACTCCGCTTTGTGCCGTGCCCGCCATTGTAAAACCGCTGTAACCCACGGATTCAAGGGGCTTATTGCTTTTATAAAACGGTTACCTCACATATTGCCTATAAAATAAATAAATACACACATACAAAATAAACAATTTATGGGTAATAATGAAATAATAAAACGGAGAACTATTTGTTCTCCCAACACATAAGATTGAGTGGACAGTATGGTTGCTAAGCAACTCAGCTTGTCCACAAGTAGGAGGGTCTCATAAAACGAAGGATGGAAGGATGCAAGTACACTCGTTGCGCATTTGGAACAGAAGCATACTTGATTACGTCAAAGACGTTGCTAAAGGTATGTCATAACAGATATCTAATACTAAAATAATAAGTAGCAAAAACCCTGCTTGAATATGGCAGTTACAGACAGCTAATATGCGCAACCGTCTTACTGTTAGCTACCGTTAGCTGTTCAGCCCATTTGTGAAACCGCTAGTCATTTTTAATAACTGTTTAAAATTCATCAAACCACCAAGAAGTTGAAGTAAAACAACTCTGTTGTAGAAAAGTTATATAAAACCAACGTTACGTAAAATAATGAGTATTTTCAGCACTTATGGCTATTACTTTTCTCCTCCACCATTGTTATGCCGCAATGCCTTATAGGATATAAGAGTGTCTGAAGTCCACAAAAGCCACCTCCAATGCAGACTCGGAAAAGTGGGCGGAGCAAGTACACATCCGGGAATGTGGAGCGTACTTGTCTCGATGCGTTCTTTGAATTGGAACAGTACTTGGACCTCTGATGACGTTTCAAAAGTACACAAGAACGCAAGTACGCAAAAGTACCCATATTGAGAAACGGCCATTACTTTGTCCACTCAGGGACACCTTAGTAAAAATGGTGGTACAAATATGACAGCCTCCATGTATGTGCACCCACACCTAGTCTAAACATAGTTTTAAATGTTATATCACATTTTTGTGCCATTGACCTTTGATTTTTTACATACTGTACCTTTAACCAACAACTTAAAGGCATTATAGAAGATGTTTTTTTTAACAATTTTTGCAATATTCAATGAAATTGGGTTTACTACCTCATATGTTATGATTAATTAAAAGCTTTAAATATATAGATATTATTATACATCCGATGAGGCTGAAAAAACATCCGCCAATCATCTCTGCATTCCTTACATTTTTTATTTGTCTACTGCCCTGTCAATGACTCTTATTCTGAGTATTAAGAGTGATTGACAGTCAATTCACTGGGTAAGGTCAGACTGATCAATGACAGTGATTGATTGGCGAGAGTTATACTGCGTACCGGAAGCGGCGCTTTCTCATCTGATGTTTCCCAGTCGGTCACAAACAATCATTCTGCTAGCAGTTAGCGATGTTCAGACAACATCTGTTTTGCTTGCGTTTGTTACATGATGGAAGAATCTGTACCTGTTGTCTGAAACGGCGGAATTGCTCGTGAACTGTGAATCTAGCAGGTTGGTCTTGTGCATGTGCATTATTCAGAAACTCGCTAACAGTCTCTGCTTTCTGAAATGCCAAAAACATCTTCTATAGCGCTTTTAAAACCAGACACATTAGAAGCAGCTTCAAAGCAAGTCAGTCTGTGGCAGCAGCAGCTGCACCGTGGTCTCATGACTCTAAAAGGAGTGCTGGGATATGAAGTTCTTCCAGAATAATGGTTGCTTTTCTACTTGCTGGATAGCTGCTAATAGAACAAGATCTCACGAGATTTTGTATCGAAAGAATTCGAATTCGAAGAATTTGTATTGCAAGATTTCTCAAGTAAAATTATTGGTCTGAAAAAAAAACAATACCAATATTTTCCGATAACACGTTTTAATGCCGATGGTGGCCGATAATATCGGTCGGTCGATAATATTGGACATCTCTACTGATGATGAAGTTTCTGTGATGCTCTGTCTCTACAGGGTGGTGTGTCTGATGAAGTGACTCTCAGTGCTTACATCACTGCTGCCTTCCTGGAAATGAATACGTCCACACATGTGAGTGAGCTTCCTATCATGTTTGGAAATTTCACTTTGTACTGGTTTTTATGCAGCAATACCAAAATTTATTCCTTGTGGTGTTTCAGTCTACGGGGCTTTTCAGAACAGGAGAATATGAGACCACTGATTCTTAGCACACAGGTCTTCTTTAACGTCTTATGTGGTTTGCAGAACTTATTTGGGGGCTTCACAATAAAGGAGGTGCATATTCTTTATTTTATCTCTTTGTCCTTCTTTTTATTTTCCCAGTTTTATCTTTTTTCATACGTACTGGATTGGCCAACAAGTCATCATGTCCTGTAAAAATTACAACAACAAAAAACTGGCAGCTGTGGTTGCCACTTTTTCACTGTAAAAATTAATCACAATGTAGAAGACATAATGAGATCTTGATTAAGCAACTGTAATTTTACGTTGTATAACATCCCTCCTACCATAGAAAGATGAATCAGTATTTTCCCTACCATTATATTGGGCTTCGGAGTTGCTCCAAGAACTTCACGCCCATCACGGGAACACACATCTAACCAAGCTGAATCTACCATCACTGTTGTAATTTCTGAGTCACATTACGGCTTAAAATAAATCCAATATTCATTGTAGGTTTAATTAACATCAACAATTTTAATTTAAACATATTTAGTTTGACTTCACTGAATGAACTGATCTTCATAAGGACATTCAAAAGTTGTTGTTTTTTTTAATCACTGGATTTTGGTTAATGAAGGAAATGTAAAATTAGTCCATAATGAAGTTTGGAAATGGGATGTGAACATACAGCTGTCCGTTCGTCCCTCCACACCCAGATCCAAGGCTTTAATTCTGGGAGAAACACAGTAATTATTCGTTCATGTATCTGTTTAGAATCTTGTGGTGAGTAAGAGCCTGTCATGCCTCCGAGAGTCCATCAGTGACCTCAGTAACACCTACACTTCAGCTCTGCTGGCGTACGTCTTCACACTGGCAGGAGACACGGAGACCCGTACTCACCTTCTGCAGCATCTCCACAGAGTGGCTATAAAAGAAGGTCAGTGAACCTCCTGGAGGAAATTTTCCAGGCTTCAGTACTATAGTTGGGTTTCCATTACACTTTTTCAAAAAATAAAAGCAATATTTCTTCAATCTTGAAAAGTACCATTGCGATATGCATGTGTTTCCATTAAATGGTGTAAGCTGTAATTCTAATAAAATCTCATCCAGACTCCACTTTGAGGAGGATGGAGATATAAAAATAGTTTAGTCAAAAATGGAAACCGTAGTTTCGTGAAGGCGCATATGCGTGCTTCGTGAAAGTAAGATATTCTACTGTGGAGGAATAACTGTTTTTTTTTTACCTCACTACGTTACGCCTGATGGCGTGTAAATGCGAAAAAAGTGTTTCCATTACATTTATGCGAAAAACTGCTTTATCGAAACATCTGAAAATCCACCTCATGAAAGTGTAAAACCTTTTTACAATATTTGATAGTTTTTTCAAAATGTGTTTCCATTAGTGGTTTTTAATTGCAATATTTAGATTTTGCGAAATTCCAGGTGTTATGGAAACCCAGCTTATGACTGCAAGTTACATTTGGTTCTTTCTGGGTGGTTTTCAGGAGGTTTCATCCACTGGTCTCAGACAGCAACAGAAACATCAGACTCTCTGTCAGTGGAGATCAGCTCCTATGTGCTGATGGCCATACTCAGGCCCCCCCTCTCTGCCGAGGACCTGGGCTACGCTTCACAAATTGTTCGGTGGCTGACTGGGCAGCAGAACCACTACGGAGGCTTCTCCTCCACTCAGGTAGGACAAGACTTGAAAAGCTGCATGTTGGATGCGTCGTCCAGAAGGCTGAGAACACAGCAGTTTGACTCCATGTCGGTGGTTTTAGGACACGGTGGTGGCTCTGCAGGCTCTGGCTCTTTATTCCACTCTGGTGTTCAGTGCAGAGGGTTCAAGCACGGTGACGGTTCGGTCTCCCAGCAGTCAGCTGACATTTGATGTGAATCCAGTCAACAAACTGCTCTACCAGGAGATGGTGCTGCAGGATGTAACAGGAAAATACAGCCTGGAGGTGAAGGGCTCTGCATGTGCTGCAGTACAGGTCAGTGAACACTGAGGGGGCTGCAGGGTGGTGGTAGCTCAGATGGAAGAGCGGTTGTCTGTCAACCTTTGTGGGTTGATTCCAGGCTACATGTCGTGCCCATGTTGCCTCCCGACGTGCCTGCTGGGGAATGAAATTTTCATTTTTATGAATAAAAAGCTTTAAATACATTTTTCCAGATTTCTCAGCACTACAACATCCCAACTCCCCCTGATGTCACCACTCTGAGTGTGAAGGTGGAACCAGAGGCCAACTGTAGCAGCAGCTCTCACAGACCCACGCTCACTCTGAAGCTTCTGTCTCTGTATGTGATCAGACACAGTGATAAATCCTGTTCCAGTGATAAAACTGCAGGTCTGAGCGCTCATGTTTCCACCATCAGGTACAGTGGGAAGGAGAACACGACAAACATGGTGATCCTGGACATCAAAAGTCTGACTGGATTTGCTCCCCACCCACAGTCTCTGGAGAGTGTAAGTTACTACATCAACCATAACCCTCAATCACTGCGTTTACATGCAGCCAATAACTCTTTCATAACCGGAATATTAGCAATAACCCGGTTGCGCACGGCCATGTAAACACTGGCAAACATATGCTCATTTTCGGGTTTTTAAAAACCCGAATATTACCCCTGGGTTACTCCTTTTCTAACCCGAATATTTGGTCATGTAAACACGTATCGGAATATCTCCATTGAAAGGTATATTAAATTGTGTTCTGCGCATGTTCTATCTGCAAGGATTCTTAGTCTTTTGAGTAAACTACAGGGAGTATTCGTACCAGCGATCAGACAGTGCTCTGCACAGCTCGCTAGTCATCACTTATCTGGCAAAGTTTGATAAAGGTGTGACAGGAAATTCATCATTCCAACCGTTCCCACCAGTCCTGACTGAGACCTTCATCCTCGTGTCCGGGGGACTCTGGTGGAAACGGGGAGCGTGGATGTGCACAGCTCCAGCTCCGAGCTCCATCTCCACCACACGTTCTCTCCTTCTATGACCCGTCAAGTACTGCTGGACCCGTCAAGTACTGCTGGTGTGTCAGAACCAGAACCAGGACAGCAGAGCCAGCAAAGGACTGCTGTCGGCTCCGGACTGCAGTCAAGCCAACCGGTGTTATTTTGGCTGTAACTCTGAAACTTGGCTGGCTTGACTGCATTCACTCCAGATGGTTCATTATCCACCATCATCATGACGTTCTCCGTGCGTCGCGGTTTGGGTCGGGATATTCCAGGTGATTTCAGTTATCATGTATACAGGAGTAACTCTGTCTGCGCACGCATGTAAACGGGTTATTCCTAATCTTTCAGAAACTGGAAGATTGACCTTAACCCGAATTTTGATGGCATGTAAACGTAGTCATTGTTGCCATGGTAATATTAATGAAAGGAACTGGATCTCGTTCTTGCAGCTGAAAGTTTCTCCGCTGGTGAATCGTGTGGAACAAAAGGAGGATCATGTTCTGGTGTACTTGCAGGAGGTGAGATGAACTCACCGCAGGGGGACTGGAGAGGATGAGCTCCATGTTTGTAGCTGATGGTGTCATCTGTTCTTCTACCAACAGCTAAGGACTGGGTCAGCCATCGACCACAGTTTAGAACTGGTTCAGGAGCTCCCAGTGCAGAACCTGAAGCCAGCCGTGGTCAAGATCTATGACTATTACCAGCCAAGTAAAAGCCTGCATTCCTTCACAGAGACACCAGCACACACTGACACACTCCTTTCAAGAATATTGTATCATTTAGTCTTTGGGGTATTTTCCAAATATATTGAGACACCAGGCTTCCTGCACTCCAGCAGCAGGTGAAAGAATCCAGTCGCGTTTTTTAAATTTCCCCCAAGAACAAGAAGAAAATATCTTTTTTACAGAGTAGGCATGTAACAATATGAAAATTTCATGTCACGGTTATTGTGACCAAAATGATCAGTTATTGTTATTATTGCTATTGTTTTTAATCTCTATTGGTGAGTAAGATCTGCTCAAAATTTTCAAAAAGTAATGCTATACAAACTAAAATCATTTCACCAAGTTTGTAAAAAAAAAAAAAAAAAAAATGGTAACAAGCACCATGGACTTTCTGTTGGAAGAAACTACAGTATAAATAACATTTTAACATCAAACATATAAATGTGCATTAAAGATCCATCTTATGACCATAAGAGGGTTCATCGCTTTATGCAAATTGTACATAAGAACCAAAAACACTTTTCTTCACATTAAGGGTTCCGGGCGTTGGGCGCATTTACTTTTTTTTTTTTTTTTCCCCCCCCCTTCCCCCACTTTTTTTGGTGGCTCGGGCCTTGTCTCCCTTCCTCTTTTTTTTTTCCTTTTTTTCTCGTTTTTTTATAGTATTTTTTTTTTTTTTTTTTTTTTTTTTTTTTTTTTTTTTTTTTTTATATCTTGATTTTTTTTTTTTTCCTTCTTTCGGACTTTCTTTTTTTCTTTCTTAGTCGTTTTCTTTTAATCCCCCTAAAGCCTTTTTTTTGAAAAAATTTTTGATTTTTAAATAGCCTATGTTCAATACTTGATCCAGTCTTAAAGGAATATTTCACCCTCAGAATGATTTAACTTTATTTTCCACTTACCCTGATGGTGAGCAAGACTCTGAACCACTTTTTTAATATGTCAAATGCAGCCGGAGATCAGGGCGACTTCTCGTTTCCCCCCAATGGAGTTTGCCAGGGTCCGAGCCAAAAAGGTCCATAAAAGTCCACCAAAAATTTTCAATATTCCTCCACACTGCTCGTCCCATGTAATCCAAGTGTCCTGAGTGGGTAGCGTCCAGAATGTACTTGAAACTACGCCATTTAGTATATTTTTAGAGTCTAAAAAGGAGTATTGTTTATGTCCATGAAGCACGCACATGCACATTCACAAAACTACGGAAGCCTCGGCGTTCAGAGCCTACTCTGCCGATAATGCAAGCGTAGAAGAAGAAATTCACTGTTTACATTGTGGTAAGAGCGCAAGAGCTCTAAACAAACCGGGACAAACACAGGAGGGGTTGGATATTGATCTAAAAGAAAGAAAGGAAAAGAGAACGCGCGATCTCGTCTGCCGTGGCTTCCGTAGTTTCATGAATGCGCATCGGCGAGGCTTGCTGGGCATGCGATGTAGTATTGTTTAGACTCTAAAAATATACTAAATGGCGTAGTTTCAAGTAAATTCTGGACGCTACCCACTCAGGGCACTTGGATTACATGGGACGAGCAGTATGGAGGAATATTGACAATTTTTTGTGGACTTTTATGGACCTTTTTGGCTCGGACCCTGGCGAACTCCATTGGGGGGGAACAAGAAGTCGCCCTGATCTTTGTCTGCATTTGACATATTAAAAAAGTGGTCCAGAGTCTTGCTCACCATCAGGGTAAGTGGAAAATAAAGTTAAATCATTCTGAGGGTGAACTATTCCTTTAAAGATTGCAGAAGAACTGGTACAGAAAGGAAACGTTTACTGTTTCATGTCCCTTAGAAATCAAAAGTTCTTATCACAGCAACACAACCATATTAAATAAGGTAATGTGGCAGAAACATTAAAATAATACCATGAATAAATAAATAATAAAAAAGTTTCCTCCAAGCATCCTTAAAAAAATCCGAAATACATCCAGACTTCAGACAATGTCCTTTCAGAACGGAAAAAAATCTCCAGAGATGTCCATGCAGTGCCTTCTGTGCCTTCTGCCATGTTTTCAGAGGCCAAACATTGTAAGCTGCATCTGAGGGACTGCTCCTGCTTTTCCTGGCAATGAGCAGCATCACTGAGTTTTTCAAAGTGCGATAATCACGGTTTTACAATAAAGTCTGAAACGGTAATCCTAATTGTCTCAAATTATATCACGATTTATTTTTTTTATTGGTTATAGTTGCATCCCTGTTACACAGCATATTTAACTAATGCAATGATGCATTTACCATCAAATTCAAATGTGGTATTTCAGTGTTTCTGAGTGGGGTTGGTTGTGTTTAGTACGTCTGAGTGGTCAGTGACTGTGTACCATATCTGGGGGTCTTGGAGGCTCTGGATGGTGATCCGGTGGGGTGTTGGGTGCTATCTTTGATTGTCCATTATGAACATTATGATCCAACATACACTAAGGTGGCCCATATTTCACCTTGTACACCCAGCTATGACCTTAGGGTTTAATAAGATTTAATATTTAGTACAGGGGGCCCAAGTCCAGTCCTCGAGAGCTGCTATCCTGCACATTTTGGTTTCATCCCGTCTCCAACACACCTGAATCAAATAAATGGTTCATTGCCAGGCCTCTGCAGAGCTGTCATGGCATGTACATGAAGGAAATAACCATTTGATTGAGGTGTATTTGAGAGGGTATGCTCTAAAAATTGCAGGATAGTAGCTCTTGAAGACTGGACTTGGGCACCCCTGATTTAAGCCCAATGTCTGACTGTTTCATCAGACCTGGGACTGTAAGTCTTCAGCACTTAGAATACAAAGAGGTATTGGGCCATTCTCACCACATGGTGAGTTGTGTTGGGTAGCAGAGGGAATTGCCATTCAAAAAAGTAAAGCTTAATGGGTAGCAAGGCGAACTGGGAATGTCTGAGACCCCTTTCGATTTGATCTTCAATCTACACCTTCTGGAACTTTTTTTTATGTTCACTGGGGGAGGTTGGAGATATGTAATCACACTGGACCATCTTCAAAGCCCCAATTGCTGAAACAGCTTCCAGGAACTGTGGTCAAATGGCCATGAGTGCCTGTCATGCAATCTCAAAAAACAAAGTACTAAATATACCTTCAGGGGTACAAAGGATTGTGACTGGGGTGGTACCCTCAAAGGTACTGCTGTTATACCCTCAACAGTGCCATTTGTACCTTATAAAGACCAGGCAATCTCCAGAGGCACAATATTGGTCTTTCTTTTTAAATTGTTGGACAATATGATGATGATCTTCTTAATCCAGCCTGCATGTTTTCTAGTGAGGAGACGGAGCCTACAGAATCACCTTGGGCAGAAGTTACAGAGGCTGTTAACTAGCTCCCATGTGAATCATCCTGAGTTTCTGACAGATTTAGACATTGTAGGTCTGTCTTGACAAACATGTTCAATGTCACATGAAGCTGTGGGACAATTGGAGGGGAATACCACGGTGGTGGTCACTATTTTTTAAAGGGAGGAACTGGAGTGTGAGTGTGTGTTCCAACTCTATGGGGGATCAAGTTACTCACAGCCTCCATGGGAAGATTTACTCCAGGGTGTTGGAAAGGATAGTCTGCCCAGCATCGAAACCCAGAATCAGGATGAACCATGCAGTATTTGCCAGGTCAAGCAACACGGGGTTATATTTTACTCTGCAGAGTTACTAAGGGGTTAATGACAGTTTGATCTTCCAGTCTACTTATGTTTTAACTGGACTTGGTTCTGTTGGCCTCATCATGCCATGAGCTTTAGCTCACACTGGGTAGATTTTCAGATGAGTGGCAGGGATGAAAGTAGGGATGGACGATTCCGAAATGTTTCATGTCGATACAATACCAGTAGTTTATGGCACTTTTCAGCGATAAAGATACTTTTTGTCATTTAAAAGAAAATCACATGATTGTACATTTTGCATTACTATCTTGAATGTAAGGGCAATATTAGATATCAGTAAAACCTGAGAACAGAAGTACTGGAAAGAAACTCTTTTGAAACAATAATAAATGATAGTGATGATAAAATTAAACAAAAATAGATTAAAAGCATCTTTAAATGATCAAATAACATAATACATACTAACTAAAATAACCAAATTTATTAAGTGGAAAACATTAAAATAGAAAACGTAATGGTAATGTTACAAATTTACCAACACATAATGTACAATAACCTGCATCATCATGACATCTGAAAGACTACCACCATCATGAGATACAGAAGTGCTTCGTCTGTGTCAGGGATTAGTCTGTGATACTAGTCCGTCAATGTTTCCACCTTCAACATGGTCATGAGTTTCAAAGTCAAAACCTGAATATCAGAACATCTCATCTTTTCAGTGGATGCCAATGCCAACAGTTATTACTCTGGACATCCAACATGGTGAAGGCCAAATTAAAAAGCAGACTTTAACGGATTTCACGACCTACGAAAACCACCAACTGTATTCCACTGTTTGACGCTTCACACATAGTTTTTGACGTATAATTTCTATTTTCTTCTCCCTTTAGGTGATCAGGCTGAGACTGAGTACACCTATCCATGTGGAGCAGGCAGTGGGCTGTGATGAGACTGAGCAACACTGACATTTTTGGGAGAGGTTTCAGATGTCTTAAATGCTTTATAAGTGGAACTGCTTCTTTACAGTAGTTGTTGCTTTTTTGCAGCTAACTAACAGAATTTCTTTCAATATCTGTCTTGTTTCTTTATGCTTGTTGGTAAATTCCCTAAATACAAAAAACTGAAAAAGCAGTCTACCTGTATCTGAACCTAGAAATAAGCTGCTCCCTTTTTAACCCAGCAGTTTGACCCTGGAGTTTTTAGTGTGTATAATTGATCTGATTTATTTGATCACATTTCCCCAAAACATTGAAATTGTTGAACACGCCCAAAAAATGTGAAAATGTCCAGCAGGCGTTTTGCCACACATCCTCCAACAGTGACCAAGCTCAGGTCTGTGAGTCTGGGACCCTTTGATCTTTGGTGTAATGAAAAATCTTAGGATATTTTCCCATGTAAACTCTTTCCACAGATCTGAGCTTGAAGTGGATGGCTGTGTTTTACAGATGTTACAGTCCTCCTCAGTTATCTTTACATTAGCTTCCTTCTCCTTTCCTATTTTAACAAATGTTGCAGGGTAACCCTCTTTCTAGCTGCAAGGATGTGTACATTTTGGAGATCAGTTTTCTGGTGGCATTATCTTTGTGTGCTTCCATGAATATTTTAATCACATTTAATCCTCTTTCTGTTCATGTTTTTGTGATCGTAATGTCTCAGTTGAAGGTATCTGAAGAAATCATGTTTCTCTACGTTAAAGGAGTTTCTAAGTTGTTGGAAGGTCATCCTTTATTAGTTATTAATAAAAATGAAGTAACCTCAGAGTTTGTCCTGTGTTTAAATCTACTTTTTAAATTTAGCAGGTATGAATTCTGGGTTACCCAGCATAGTATTTGTGCGTTTTGTTCAAATTCTCTGTCCTTGAGTATTTTTTTTTTTTTTTTTCAGATTTTCAGTGAAGCTGTTACCCAGGAAGGGAGTTTAATCAAATAAATATTTAGGAGGTTTCATCTCCTATTAATGAAGGGAGGGGCATATTAATCAGGTTTTCTATGGACCTCCATTTGTTGACATAGGTGAGGTCACACCAGCAAATTGACCTTTCGCTAAGTCTGACAAGCTTTCTTCTTTAGCTAATTTCTTCATCAACAAGAATTGCACAGTGATTTCAGTGAACATATTCCGAAGGAAATTGCATTAAATTTCTGGAGTAATAGTTGGGAAATATCAGGGGGGGCTAGACAGAGAGGAGTGCAATATGCATTTGAGGAATACAACATCATTTGTCGTCGGAGTAATGTTGACAAAGAGGATATTAAAATCGAAGTGAAGGCTCAGCGTTCATACAGAAAGACTCAGCAATCTTGATGATTCATGTCCAGAAAAAATGCACAAAGGAACAACAATGTTCTAGCATCACAGAGTAAGTCAACATATTGTTTTATTTGAAGCTAACTGTCATGTATGACCCAGAAGGTTTTAGGTATCTGACCGTTTAGCCTGTTGCTGGATGTTTTCCATTAGACCAGAATGGTGTTCCCACATCGTGGGTTTGATCATTATATTGGATCTGATCAGTGTAGCATCTACTGGACTGAGAAACTCGCAGAGAGGACCGTGCTTCTGTCTCTATGTTTGACAACCATCGTGACTTACTAGTGTTAATCTGGTATATTTGCTCAGCCTCCAGCGATACATGGCTACCTTACTCCATATTAAAACAATAGTTTTACTTGATATTAATACCACTGTCTTTTCGCGTACAACTATGCTAGTTGGCATTAGCGTCTTACCTTGGAACAAACAGTTTGTCCAGCTCCATGTTCAACCTAATGCAGCTACAAGTGAGGTTTTCCACGCTGTTTATATCAAATTTTCATGCTGTTAAATCCATATCCCACACCTTTTCATCAATATTCCACGCTGTTTAATCCATATTGCACATCTCTCCACTTGTGTTTTTTGGGGGGTTTTGAGAAGGCAAAAATACATCACCCAAACGTTCTGGATATCTGTCATCAGACTTTAAAATCTCGTCTCTGCCCAGTCTATGGAAGAGAAGTTTGCTAGAAAGTCCTTTCCTTAGTTACTGTTGCTAACGTATGATTGGTCAGCGGCATAGTTCTAGGGCAGGGTTGCCGAAGGGTCAATTAAGTAACGTATTTGTGCTGCTCAATAATAATCTAGGCAGGGCAGACCCATCCCGCTTCTGCTCTTTGGAAGTTGTAAGGTCTGAAATTTTATCCTTGGTTTTTGTCTTTCCCCAAATAAAAGATGAAATCAATCTATTCCATTTGTTAAACTACTTAGGAGGCAGCGACTAAGCAATATGTTCATCTGTACTACTGGAAGTTAAGTCTTTAGGTATATGAACACCTAAATATTTAATTGTGCTGTTTTTCCATTTAAAATGTCATTGTCTGGAAATTACAGTATCCCTGCAGGTTTGTAGTTAAACGCAAGGGTTCGTGTTTTATGCAAGTTTAGTCTGTAGCCAGAATATGAACCAACTTTTGAAAAAGAACCTGTTTCAAACTGAAAAAAGTTTTTGAATGATTTACAAAAAACAAAACAAAACAAGTTTGTTGTAAGATCAAATGCAAGAATATGAAAAGTATGAAGTCTAATGGTTTTTCATTTTCATCTTATAGAATAAAGTTTGTTCAGCTATTCATCACCACATGTTCTTCATTATTTACAGACTTGATCACCTGTTTACACTGCAAAAACTCAAATCTTAGCAAGTATATTTTTCTCATTTCTAGTTAAAATATCTCATCACACTCAAATTAAGACAAAATAAAGAAAAACATTTCAGTGAGATCTTGTTTTAGGGCAATGTGTCTTATTTCAAGAAATTTTATCAAGAAAACTTTGCTTGTTCCATTGGCAGAATTTTTTGCTTATTACAAGCAAAAACAAAATATTTGTTTTTACTTATTTTAAGAGTGGCCAAGATTTCTTATAAGCCTTGAAAAACAAAAAAAAAAAAAAAAAAAACACTTGTTGAAGAAAAATGATTTGAGTTTGAATTTATTTAGAATAGGGACATTAAATACAAATTAATTAAATCATAAAATTTCTGAGTAAACTTTACTACCAGGTTTCTCTCACAGATTCCCACCTTGCCTGAATTACACTTTTGGGCACGTAGTTTCATCCAAATGTAATCTTTTTCGTCAACGGACATAAAATAAAGACGGACGGAAGTACCAGACTAAAGCTCCGGGCTTTAATCCCTCATGAAAACCAGAGAAGATCGAGCCTTTGCAGTTGTGTGTGAAACGCATTGCCCCTTTTTGTGCGGTCTTCCAACAGCCGTCCCATTTTTAAAAATCGCCTTCATGTGGCAGTTGATGGTCCTGTCACTATGCCTCCGAGTGATCATGCGCCCTGGCTACTTGGCCAAGGGAATGTCCCTTTGGCTGACCGGTAAGTCTGTATGACTCTCACCTGGGATTCTGGGGATTGAATCACGTCCCGGCCCTCCTTCGTCCTGCCACATTAAGACCCACTTGTTCACCCAGGCCTTCGGCTGAGCAGTCATCTTTCCACTTATATACTTTTATTTTACTTTCATCTGTTTTGTTTTTTACTGTTTTTATTGTGTTGCCTCTATAGTTTCGCTTTTATTCATTGTTGACTTTTAGTCTGTAATGCACTTTGGTTGGCCATTGGCCTTTAAAATGTGCAATATAAATAAAGCTGACACTGACAAGTGAATGTTTGAGTATATGAGTAATAGTTATAATTAATAGTTAATCGTATACAGCTGTGTGACAAAGTGTTTGCCCCCTTCCTGATTTCTTAGATTTTTCCATGTTTGCATGTCAAAGATAACACAAGTAAACAGAACATGCAGTTTTTGAATGACTATTTTTATTAGTAAAGGGAGGGAGGGGGGTCCAAACTTCCATGGCCCTGTGTGAAAAGTGACTGCCCCCTCTGACATAAATTAACTGTGGTTTATCCCATCTTTGGAAAGCAGAGTTCAATTTCTCTAGCCAAACCAAGGCTGGATTACTGCCACACCTGTTCTCAATCAAGAAATCACTTAAATAGGACCTGCCAGACATATTCAAGTAGAGCAAAATATCCTCAAAAGCTAGACATCATGCTGCGATCCAAAGAAATTCAGGAAAAAATGAGAAACAAAGTAATTGAAATTTATCAGTCTGGAAAAGGTTCCAAAGCCATTTCTAAAGCTTTGGGACTCCAGAGAACCACAGTGAGAGCCATTATGCACAAATGGTGAAAACATGGATCAGTGGTGAACCTTCCCAGGAGGGGCCGACCGACCAAAATGACCCCAAGAGCACAGCGACGACTCATCCAAGAGGTCACAAAAGACCCCAGAACAACATCTAAGAACTGCAGGCCTCACTTGCCTTAATTAATTTTTTTTTTTATTTTTTTTTTTGTTTTTATTTTTTTTTTTTATTTTTTTTATATGTTTTTTATCTTTTCTTTTTTTTTTCCCTTTTTTTTCTTTTTTTTTTTTTAGTTTGTTTTTTTTCCCCCTCTTTTTGTTTTATTATTATTATTATTTTTTTATTCCTCCTTCATAATAATACAACCACCTTTATGGAGCTGTATTCTCTCACCCAGAGTCTGATATGAAGTTTGAAGTATACGCAGTACCCAAGTACCCGCCCCTGCACAGAATTTAGCCAACAAGCACAGAGCTTCCTGAGCACAGCACTCACATGATCTTGAAACATTATGGAAATCGACTCCGATCACGGACAAACGGAGCAGCCTGTTATGGAGCTGTATGCGCTCGACCCAGAGTCTGATATGGAGTTTGAAGTACACGCAGAAGTACCACAGAGACCCCTGACAAGTAAGTAAATTAGCGAACAAATCATAGCCAACAGTTAGCATTGAGCTGAGAATGTGTTGACTCACCAGTGTTGTTGTCTGTCCATGCGCGTTTTTATAGTAGAACTGCCTCAGGTTTCAGAAGTAATCCCAGAGAAAAAACACTACTGCCCGAGATTCATGAAGTTGTCAGGAGGAAGTTCTCACACAAAGTTGAGTTTTTTTCCCCCTGCTCCTAGTTAAAATCCAACCACTTCTGCAAGTCGATTCATCCAGTACAACAAATACACTCCCACCTAACATAACCACGCTAACGAACTGCATTTTTCCCAACTTGCTGTCCTCTAGAGCTTAAAAAAAAAAAGAGAAAATTCTCCTGAATCTGATCAAACGTCTGTTAGCTCTTGTCTCTGAGGAAATCTTCATGCAGGTGTAGTTTCTTCCTCAGAGGTGTGTATAGGATTCTCTGAGTTTCTGTTCAACAGGGCGTCTTGCACGATACTGAGCGTGCGCATTTGGACTTTCGTGATTGGTGCCACGTTCATACGTAACGCGGTGGGTAGTCAGCCGTTTGCAGGGAGGAGCGCGGTTTAAATATTCATGTAGATTACTCAAATATGCATGAATGAAGAAAATAACGATTTAAATCATTTCTTATAGGAAAAACACACTGACATGCTGAAAAGCTCTTAAAAGTCCATTTTTCATGATAGGGCCCTTTAAGGTCAGTGTTCATGACTCCACCATCAGAAAGAGACTGGGGGGCAAAAATGGCCTGCATGGCAGAGTTAAAGACCAAAACCACTGCTGAGCAAAAACAACATAAAGGCTCATCTCAGTTTAGCCAGAAACCATCTTGATGATTCCCAAGACTTTGGGGAAAATACTCTGTGGACTGACGAGACAAAAGCTGAACTTTTTGGAAGGTGAAGGTCCCATTACATCTGGCGTAAAAGTAACACGGCATTTCAGAAAAGGAACATCATACCAACAGTAAAATATGGTGGTGGTAGTGTGATGGTCTGGGGCTGTTTTGCTGCTTCACGACCTGGAAGTCTTGCTGTGGTAAATGGAACCATAAATTCTGCTGTCTACAAAAACATCCTGAAGGAGAATGTCCGGCCATCTGTTGGTGACCTCAAGCTGAAGCGTACTTGGGTTCTGCAGCAGGACAATGATCCAAAATACACCAGCAAGTCCACCTCTGAATGGCTTAAGAAAAACAACATGAAGACTTTGGAGTGGTCTAGTCAAAGTCCCCACCTGATCAGATTGAGATGCTGTGGCATGACCTTAAAAAGGCGGTTCATGCTGGAAAAGCCTCCAACGTGGCTGAATTACAACAATTCTGCAAAGATCAGTGAAACAAAATTCCTCCACAGCGCTGAAGAAGACTCATTGCCAGTTATTGCAAACGCTTGATTGCAGTTGTTGCTGCTAAGTGCTGTGGCGAGCCTTAAAACCAGACTGGAACCTATTCAGAAGTGCATTCTGTTCAAGGCTGTAATTGTTTAAAAACGAGCTTTTTCTGTACTTTTGACAGAAAGGGAAGTTTGAGTTGAGTTTATTTATTTAAAAAGGGAGAGTACATATTAATGAACATAAAATGTATGCAAGATTATAGCAAATCTAATTTCCATAGTCCCTTGACAAGCCAACACAATGAAAATAAAAGTAATAATAATAACATCGAAACATTACAAACAATGGAAGGAGATCAAGATACACAATACTAAAAATAAAAAAGGATACTGTTGATGTCTCAGAAATTTGAAAACATTCACACACACCCCCAAACACATACACTTGATGTCACCCCCAAAAAACCCAAACCTTATGCTAGTTGTGAGAACAAATTTGATTTTCTAACAGCCATTTTTAGATGTTTAATAAACAGTGAGGGTGGGAACCTTGCGTATTAATGTAGATATTGTATTCCAAATTTGTGAGTTTTTAAAATAATTTTTTCTAATAGGCTTGACCACAGTGTGTTTGAGGCAGCCGGGACAGATCCCAGAGACAAACAAAAACAAATAATAATCGCTTATTACACTGAAATAAATAATATCAGCCCGTGAGTATATGAGTAGGGGTGGCTAAATGACACTCCTTTGTGTCCCAGTCCGGCCCTGCATCCATCCGTTACCCGTAACCTCACTTCAGAAGAGCTGAACGGGGAGGCGCTGAGAGCGTCACCATGGCAACTGTGCTTACGTAGAAACAGACTCCTCCCGCCCTACGGCAAGTCCCCTGAGTGAAAACACGGCAGCCATTCTGGTTTCAACGGTTGTGTTGCAAGTCTCGTTGCGATCTTTCGACAGTACTAACCTAGGGTGATTAACATATGAGAACACCGTATTTTAATATCTGAAAGACGGACGGAGTCTTCCACCGAGCAACAAGACAGTTTTTTGCTGTTGTTTGTTTGGTTGTTTTTTTTTTATTTACCGAAGGGGACTGTATTTTACACCCAAGACGAGGCGGAGTGATCCAACTAACTTTTGCATACCTCGGAAAAGGCGCTGTTCGGTTCTTCACCAGACTGGTTTCCCCCTTTGCCCTATCTTCTTCTTTTTTTTTTTAAACATATATTTATATTTCATATTCTGTGCCAGTTTTTTTTCGGTCTGAGTTCTTATTTAGATGGCAAGCTTCCCAGACTGTGTAAATGAAAATGATTTAGGTAAGTAGTTCTTCCGTTTTATGTGAAATAAGCTGTTTCCGGTCGGATATGTGTTCAAGGTTTTTGATATTTAGAGCCTGTAGTTGTAGGAAAAGGTTGTGGAAAGCCACTGTGGTTTTACTATAGTGTGTTTTCTTCGTATCACGGAGCGATCAGGATGTTTTAAAGAGATTTTTGAAGCTGACACGCAGGTATTTGGTCTGCTACATGTCAAATTCTAGGTTCACGTAAACATGTCGTAATCCTGAATTGTTATCTGTAACGTTATACAGTTGTCGGTTTGTTTAGACATGTGCATTATTGGTTTAAAATAAACATTCCCTGGTTGTTGCTTTCGGAGCCTGCCCTCCCCCACACTCATGCTTCGTGGCTTCTTTTTTTCTACGTAATGATTTACGTGCACGCTTGCACGCTCCACTTTATAACCCTCTTCATTGACTGCACAATAACATAACCTTTGTTCTGATAAGATTTCAGATTCATGCATCTGTTCGAACAGCTTGGTTAAATTTTATTTGAAAGTGGGATTTTTTTTAAAGAACTATTTTTAGTTGCATTTTCAGAAGTGGCATGTGCACTGGAAACTCGGGATCAAACCTCGTCTCTATTTCACGTTTTGCCCTAAGGTCACTCTGATATGTGGACTAAAGGTTTGGAAATGTTATTGATTTGAGATTGTTGGGAACTTAATTGTATTAGGAGTCTTTAACAGCTCCCTCCTCCCTCTAAAATCAGATGATGAAACGCGGAAGTGAGTTAAAAGGTCGTCTTCCGTGGTGTGTTTTTCCCCCAGATGAGCCAACTATGCACTTGTTTCTTCATTTGCATAAATTCTCAAACAAGCCCAAACAGTACTCTGAAGTCAACTTGAATAAGTTGAAATGTTGTGGAAGTTGATAGTTTCTGTCCAAAAAGTACCTGTAATGTCCATGGGGCAGAAAAATTTTGTCCTGTATGGGTGATTTTATTTTTATTGACCATCAAATTGTATGTTTTATTAAGTATAACTTTGTTTTTTCAGGTAAGGCTAAGTTCATTGGTGAACTTCTTGTACCTGTTGCTCCCTTCGACCAGAAGTCTGGCCGCGAGGCTTGGACAGTCGCCTTCTCTCCCAATGGTTCGTATTTTGCCTGGTCTCAGGGACATCGGATTGTCCGGCTCATTCCATGGACAAAATGCCTGAAGAGTTTGTAAGTACCATTTCAGGTGCACTTTCTGCAACGGTACTCTGATACAAAGATAAACACTGCGCATATTACATTTGGATAGCTCCTCCACAACATTTCCAGAATTTAGGTCAAATTCCTATCTCTATACAAGGCTGTGAAGTTGCTGCCTGCAGCACAGTGTAAGGGGGAAAAAAGGGCAGTTTCAATCACTTGGACACAAAGTTCAATTTAAAAAAAATAAACCAAAAAAACCCCAGACTTGTGTATTTTATATCATGACTTTGTACACAAGTTTGATCAGTACAAACATACCGGTGTCCTCAGGCCAGGGTGTTCAGAATTGCATGCTAATGTGTCTTTGGTTTCGTCTGTGTTTTATTCTCACTTGTACAGACTTGTAGTTGTCAAAATTTGATGGTAGCTCAGCGGTGTTGGTACACAGACATGCAAAGTAAAGGAATTGGAAGACCATTTTTCTAACCTGGCCTGTAGCAGAAAGACACCAGACCAACTGCTACGTCTTCATGCTGGTGAAGCTGACAGTGGGATAGCTGTTGTTCTCAGCGTTTTTGTCTTTAAAGTCCAAACTCAACTTAGAAAATAAACTGGATATGTGTGAAATCTACATAAAACCAGAATGCATTGATTTTTTCTTTTTTTTTTTTTTAAAAAAAAGATCTCTATCAGCTCACGGAGCTGGTAATGAATCTGACGTTTACCATTGTGCAGCAACGCGTATGTAAAAAGTAGTTCCAGCTGATATTTACCATCATATAGAAACACGTATGTTGAAATAGTTTCAGGGTGACATTTACCATTGTGCAGCAACATGTATGTAGACAGTAATTCCAGGGTGATGTGTACCATTGTGCAGCAACACGTATGTAGAAAGTAGTTCTAGGGTGAAGTATTACATTGTGCAGCAACATGTCTGGAAAAGTAGTTTCAAAGATTTGTAGGGTTTTTGTGTGCGGGAGGATTTTCACGTAACCTGGAAGTTACCATCTTACTTCTGCTTAGAAATGCTCATCTTTGTAAGCAGAGCTCTTACCTGCTACACAGAATCTAGTGATAGAACAGAGAAGCTGCATTATTTATGCAGGTGTCTCTGCGATCTCAGCATCCACATTTATTTCATCAGAAGAATTACTACTAGTTTTTTTGGGGGGGGAGTAAACAGACATGTAGCTTAATGGTTTTCAAAAACTTGCAAAAGACACCGCTGAGAAATGAAAATCATTGATCTGGTGAAGTAACTTAGCTCCACGGTGAGCATCATCAGACAATCAGCTGATCTGATTGCAGAGATAATTTTTGACCAGAAGAGATCCTGTTAACCCGTTAAGCCCGTT
The DNA here is from genome assembly GCA_023101725.1 of Atherinomorus stipes. Classification (NCBI taxonomy): domain Eukaryota; kingdom Metazoa; phylum Chordata; class Actinopteri; order Atheriniformes; family Atherinidae; genus Atherinomorus; species Atherinomorus stipes. Next base: position 129,628 of record JALJCO010007255.1, on the reverse strand, counting down.
CCATCTTCGAGAGCAGGGAGCACTTTGTTCTTATTCTCAAGACCACGACAACAAGAAAAAAGTTTGTTTTGGTCCAGTCAATACAGCCTCCGTGAGAAGCTTTGTCCGTGACAGGGCAGGATTACTGCCCACATGGCATGATGATGGGTGGGTGGAGCTTCCCACCATGCTTTGTGTGTATTTTGTAGTCTAATGGTGTTTAAATATGTCTGATAGTTTACAAAGTCCCATGTTTCTGAGGTTTGGCGACTGTGACCACCTCATTGAAACTTTTCAGAGCTTTTGGTCTGGAAGCCTCAACCTTGCCGTGTTTTATCAGTAGTGCTCACAGTGGCTCAGTTTCTCTGTTATTTACAATGACAGCAAAAAAGCTTTCTACTCTGATTCAATGTACTTCTGGTATCACATTATTTACCTTTTTATTTTGCAACAGTTCAGTGGGCCATGGTGGTGACGGCACCGACTTGTCAAGCCCCCAGTATCTGTCCAATCAGAGCAGTGATGGAAGCCAGGTGACCCCGGTGGCTGGCGAACCCCGTGAACACACCATAGACTGCGGAGACATTGTCTGGGGCTTAGCTTTTGGCTCCTCTGTACCAGAAAAAGAGAGCCGCTGTGTCAACATCGGATGGCACCGCTTCAGGTTCGGCCAGGACCAGCTCCTCCTGGCTACAGGCCTCAACAATGGTCGCATCAAGATCTGGGATGTTTACACTGGTGAGAACATGTGCTTAGCACGACTTCTATATCTAACTATCATCTGGTTCAGGATAGACATTAATATTGAATCGGAAGATGGGACCATCATATTAAGCAACAATTTTATAATACTTGAATATACCTTCATGCTTGTATAGGAGTGTAGATTTACTGAAAATGACTCCATAGATGTTTTTGTCTAAATGATAACGAGGGATGCACGATATAATCGGCCCCCTATCGGTATCGGCCTATATCGGGCTTAAAACTGAGTATCGGGCATCGATATTTAACCGATCAGCCCGCTGTTTCTAAAGTTTAAATTTAAAAAAAAAACTTCTCTTTTTACAGACTTTAAAACTTCTAAAGACTAGGGGTGGAAAAGATTTTCAATACACTGAAATACACTATGCTGATATCATATTGACATTTAAAAACGCGGTATCAATCTATTTTATTAAGGAAATGTCGTGACATTTTAGCGTTCTGTTACAAAATCTCGCGAGAATTCACATTTTGCAACATTTTCATATGCTGATATCATATTCACATTTAAGAATTTAAAAATGCAGTATCGATCTATTTTACTAACGAAATCCCGCAATATTTCATCACCCTGTTATGAAATCTCCCGAGAATACACGAAATATTGTGAGATTTTGTAACAGAACGATGAAATCTCACATGATTTTGTCAGTAAAATAGATCAATACTGCATTTTGATTTATTGATTTGATACTGGCATTTGAAAATGTCACGTTTTTTCAGTGTATTGATATTTTTCCCCACACCTGTTTTTCAAAGTGTTGGAAACGGATAACAAAACTGCTATTTGCAAGGACTGCTTATTTTTTTCAGCTTAGGTATCGGTATCGGTATCGATATCGGTTATCGGCCACATGGGTTTTAAAATATCGGCCAAAATTTCAATATCGTGCATCCTTAATAACCCCTAGTGACACCTGCACATGTTAAAGCCACCTGTCTTTTATCTGATGTTCATATCAACAGCATTTTGGCCTTATAACACTTTTTGTCCCTGAAATCTGTTTGATTTGGTCTTCTTTGTCGTCCCCCCCCCCCCCCCCCATCAGGAAAACTGTTGCTGAACTTGATGGATCATACTGATATAGTACGAGACTTGACTTTTGCACCTGACGGCAGCCTGATGTTGGTTTCTGCATCAAGAGATAAGACCCTTCGTATATGGGACCTCAAAGATGATGGTAAGAGACTTGCATCACTCCACTTAATGTGTTTTCCTTGTTCTGAGCGATGCAGCCTAACGTGGAGATTAGTTCAACCACCATCCACACTCAGCACCTACCGAAGGAACATGGATTTAGAAATTGCTTATTAAGTATCAACTAACCTCCAGCTCTTCTCCAATATTAATAATAATGAGTGAGTTGGTTTATACACCACTTTCTAGGCAGTCGCAGGGTTTTACATTGAATCCATTATTAAATCTCACCACATTCACACGCTGGTGGTCGGCTACATGTGCATCCACAGCTGTCTTCAGCACTCATGTATGAATCCATTTAAAACACCAGGAAATATACATTTATGAAATAAAGGTTTGAAAAAAGGAAAGGAAGGATTTCAGCAATGAAATAAATTAACCCTCATAGCTCCCTAAGCTTTCTGAAGGGGTAGTGAATGACCTTTTATGAAACTTTTTTGCCTATTAATGCAAACAGCATAAAACTTGGTCAAGGTGTGTGTTTTGGCTTGACTCATAATATCCTAGAAGATTGGTTGTCTAACTCTTTTTCTAAGTTCCCTAAAAAAAACCACCTCATTTACTCCTTAGTGCCAATTCATGCCACATTAACTTGCATTGAAAATGACCTTTCTATAATCAAATACCACTTCAGAATAAATTTTTAGGATAAATTTTTTTGAGAACTTAACTTTAAGGGTTACAATTTTGAAACTCGATTTTTTTTTGGGGGGGGGGGGGGGGGGGGGGGGTATTGATCGTTAGGCCAGAAGTCAGTGATAAGAGCCATGAAAAAAATGCAACTTTTAATTTTTAGATGACATTTACAGGCCATGGGCCAGCCCGTGCCCTTAAGAAGCTTAATGTAACTTTAAAAAAAACACACACACACACAAAAAATAAAGATGCTTCAAAAAACGTTTTTATACCTTTTTTTAAAAAAAAAAAAAAATACTCCAGGGCTCTGATAATCCTGCACCAAAAAATAAATTTTGCATTAATAATATTTTAACCCCATTTTTAGTTTTTGGAAGTCGGAGCATCGTGTATGCAAAGTGGAATTTAAAGGGTTAAAATTTTAAAACTCGTTGATTTTTGCTATTGATGGTTGGGCCAGAATTCTGTGAAAGAAAATGGCAACTTTTCATTTTTAGATAATATTTACAGGTTATTAACTGACATTGGCCAATCTGTGCCCTTAAGAAGCTTAATGTAACTTTTTCTTAGGGAGCTATGAGGGTTAGTACCCCGTTCCCACTGGCCAAAAACCCCATTTAAACCCGTGAACAGTCGGCTTTTAGTGGCAGTGGTAAAGACTCTTTGACCCGCGTGAAACGACTCGGCAAGCAACGCGGGTTAAAATGCAGTGGGAACACCAGACACGAGTTGACCCGTGAATTTGCGTGATGACGTTGGGCGGTACGTGGCTACATTTTGACATCGCACCAGTTGCGTATCATATGAAGAACCAAAACAACTCTGCTTTGGCCACAAATTCGCGTCGCCTGCATTCCGTCTGCACAAGAAAATCATCTGCTGCTTTTCCTCCATTTTGAGGATGGACAAAGGTGCATCAAGAAGGCACGTTGAAACAGCCTGACTCGCTCTCCAGTGTTTACTTTCCTGATTTCTGTCGCACAGCTGACATCATCAGCACGCAGCGGTAGGGCTGGACAATTATGGAAAAAATTATAATCACGATTATTTTGACTGATATTGAAATCACGATTAATATACACGATTATTCATTGATTTTATAAAAGTGTTTATTGAACTACATAACTTGAAATATATATATATATTTTTTTAATTAAATCAAAAATAAATTAAAACAAGTAAAGGAGTAAAATAATATTATTCAAAATAATAATAGCAACAAAACTGAATACTCATCTACGCATTCCTGTTCTATACTCCCTCAGTTTGCTTCCTGTAACCCCACCAGTCTGCCTTCAGGATTAATTTTTTCTTCATTACATGTTATATTGTGAAAAGGCAAAATGAAATCACGATTAAAATTCATTAATTGTCCAGCCCTACGCAGCGGTGGGGACAGAGGCCACACAGCTTGCCGCAGGTGATCAGACCCGGCTTTTTTTGTCAATGGGAAAAGAGCGAAATGCGGAGTATGAGAGGGTCGATGCGCGTTGAAAAACCCGCGTGAACGGTAGAGTCCTGAGTTTCCCCCTTGAAAGTAAACGTCAGACTTGTGCAAGTGAAACCATCTCAAACCTTGGGCCTCTACTCCGTGGGTCCTGAGCTTGAATGCACCTCCCTCTTCTCCTGTCTTAATCTCTTTTCCCTTTGTTTTGTCTGTTGGCGTTTCTGGTGGGATTCTGTTTATAGAATAGGGAGAGAAAACAAACAAAGAAAAGGAAGTACTCCGCGGTAAGAGCCAAGATGGTGCACGTTGGAAAACCAGGGTTACTTCCAAGCTTTGGAGGAGAGGCTTGAAGCTGAATAGGCTGAAGAACGAGGAGGGGAGGAGCGCTCAGTTTGAATGCTGTTTGCAAACAGAAACGAGGAGGAACTCCAGACTCTGCATTTAACTGTACAGAAGTGTGAAGGTGAACAGTCACAAAAAAGGCTGTTTTAGTTTTTGCTGGGTGTTTTTTTTTTGTTTGCTTTGTTTTTTTAAGGCTTAACTTCGCTGGGTCAAGTACATCGCAGGCTGGGTCAGGGATATATACACCACCTAACATCATAAAACAACAGAATAGAGGAGCTGGAGGGAAAAATTTAACCTGCATAACACTTAGATAAGGATTAAACAACATCCTGCTAACGTATTTATCCCATCATTGACAGCAAGTATTCCCGACTTCTCCTTTTTATTTTCTGTTTCATAAATCAGTTGGGGTTTTTTCTCTTCATTTAAATTGTTCAGTATTATTGGGAAATAAGTATACAATTCCCTTATTTGTTATAAAGTAGAGATAATGTTTGGTGGTAATAGAAGGTTGTGAAGGAGCTTGAAGCAGTTCTACCTGATAAATGGGTCAGAAATTCCCTCCATGGATGTATTCTGTTGTTGCACCTGATGCATGGCGTCAACACAGTCGGTGAAAGCACATGCTTTAAAAAAGGAAGCTGGATTTGATGATTAACATGGTGGTGATTCAGTCACACGTTACTGTGCTGGGTTTATATTTGAACCTGCGTGCTCTGCAGACGCGTGCTGCTCTTAAACCTGGATATCTGACCCTTAATGTGTCACCTGGGTTTATGTACAACTATAAAAGCTCTCTTCCAGCCAGTTTGTGGGAAAACATCCCGCCTTGTTCCAGCACCTAAAAATAACCCCGACCATCTGAACCACATGACTGCAGACCACGTCTGACCTCATGAAAGTCCTGCAAAAAATGTTACTGGCTCACTTTGATGAGCAAGTCGGCACCTTTCAGGACTATTACAGTTTGCTTACCGTAGTGTTCTTGAGGTTAAAGACGGCATCATCTTCCTGCTTCAGAGAGCCCACTCTCATCTGAGGATGTAGCGATATTGGCGATATTAGCGATATTGGCGATATTAGCGATATCAGGTAGGGAAACTGCCACAAAATTGCCGTGGTCTTCTCACAGTATTAAACAGCGTATCACTCTATGCATAGCGTGATATACCGAACTACATAGACCATGATCCTTTGCTGCTAGTGCGCTCCTTTGAGCCAGGAGCACACGTAGCCCCCCCCCCCACACAGGAAAAACAAACATGTAAGGCGGTCAGGTGAACACAACATGGATATACGGGGAGGATTGAAACAGCTGTTATACTCCGAGAGAAGAGAGAGCTTTGTTCGTGTTCTGGAGGCCGAAGGGACAATAAGAAAGTTAGTTTTGGTCGGTTATTCCTCCACGAGAAGCTTCATCCGTGACACCTCAGGGATCACTGTGTTGACTCAGTGAGTTTATATTTAACCACCAACCTGGTCCGTGCAGGGCGGGGTTGTGCTCCCGCTGATGTCCGTGTATTTAAACGCCTCACGTGTTCACATTTTCGTATTTTCTCACCACCTCGATCAGCTGTTCATTAAAACTCTCCGTTTAACCTGCAGCAGCAGATGCAGAAGAGCATCCACTCAGCTGATTGTTGACTTTACAGCGCACAACGTCCCCACTCACGTGCAAGAATGAAGTTCTGGCGGAGCCTGTAGAAGTTCACAGTGCCTCTGACTGACCACTGACAGGCGGACTTATTTATTTTTATGTATTGACTATTAACACAAGGCAGTTTCTTTGTGCCCCAGTCTTTTCACTTATTAAATAGGCTGTTTTAATGCCTGGTTGAGTTTTATTTAATCTAGTACCTGAGCTGTCTTCTCAGTAAATATATAAAGATTTTTGCTTGAATTTCACGCTTCAGCAAAGGTTTTTCAAGCAGTTCAAAATGTCACAACCTTGAATATGACAATAAGTATTGTAATGACCAGTCAAAGCATTTTACACCATCATTATTGTTTTCGTGAGCCTCCCCACAATATCGAGATAAATATTGTATCGTGAGGTTCATATTGTGAAGACATCGTATCGTGAGATGTGGATATCGTTACATCCCTACTCTGATCTGAACCAATCAGGCAGCACTTTGAGGGTCATGTTCTTCGATCTCTCAAGTGCTTTAATACGATTCAGCTGCTTTGTTATGTGAGAAGCTCCATAAGTTCCAGTTGGATCCCTCCACAAGTATGGAGAGAAAATCAGCTCGTATTGGTGCGTAGGGCCGCACAATTAATCGTTAAAAAGTCGCGATCTCAATTCACACATACATGTGATCTCATTTCTACCCACAGCGATTCTGAAGCATTTTTAACCACGAGCTGCATCACAAATAAAAGTTTACGTTCTTCCTAGGTTTTTTTTTCAAGCGCCCTTAAATGCAGCACTGAGAATCGTGATCTCAGTTTTAAGCAAAAAAATGGTGACTCGCATTTTCCCCAGAATCGTGCAGCCCTATTGGTGCCTGCATGTAATGGGGTTTGCAAATCACATTTATTTTGTTTAAATGCCACACAAAAGGAACTACACAAAAAATAATTTTACACATGCACAATTCAATAAATGCACACACGTTAAAATTCCACACACATTTTTACCTTCAACCTCACAAATGTAATACTTTCACGTTGTTTTATGCATGTGCACGAATCTCCTGGTACGCTTGGACAAAGCTGCATTCACGCCTGTCCTCCATGTCTTCCAGGTAACATGGTGAAGGTTTTACGTGGACATCAGAACTGGGTGTACTGCAGTGCCTTCTCCCCCGATTCCTCCATCCTGTGCTCAGTTGGTGCAGGCAAAGCAGTACGTATTCATCTTTCCTTTTGCTCGTTTTATTGTTTTTATTTCTTTTCTTTGGTTTTTCAGTTTGCTAGTTAATCTTTGTGAAGTTGCTTGTGACCATTATGCTCAATCAGCCTTACTTCCTGCTTTTCCTGCCCTCCCATTTCTACCTTAAATCAAACTTTGTGTCACGAGCTGAGTTACTGCAGCTTCTTTTTGGATTGTTTTTTTCTGTTACTGTCAGGAATTGGGATTTGGAGTTGTGAAGGGTTCAAGCAGCGCAGACGAATAGCAGAGACAAGTAGAACACACCCAAGATTTTATCCCTGATGGGAAATCTTGTGGAAAAAGTGGAGGGAAAACAAAACTAAAAAAAATCAATTGAAATCATTTGTGGAAAGTAGTCTTTGAAAGATTGAAAAAATAAGTTGTAGAGTTTTTTTTAAAATTTTTTTTTAAAGCATTGATCTATTAGTGTGTGTTGCCACCATTAGAGGAAATGATCTACTCTGTTGCACCGTAATAATTCTAAACATGGTGGTAATGGTGGTAGTTGTGTTAGGCTATCTGTGTCCCTACAGTGTGTGTCTTGCTCTCCCTGTCACAGGTGGTGGCAGAGCTCAGTGTGTGATTGGTTTTGAAGGGAGCGCCGCGCTGACATTTTGAGCAGCCGGTAAAAACCCTGGACGCACAGTGCACAATGCCCAAAGGCGTGGCCAGGGGCAGCCTGGCACCTGACCCACAAGGTCAATCTGTACGTAGGTGCTGCTCCATGTCTGTCTACTTCTGCTGTTGCAGTCCTTCTATTTCATAATTTTCACTTTAAACATGTAAAAAAATGGTGGTAAAATACCCCCTTATTCCTCCCCAACCACACCCATCTCCCCGCCCCCCACCCCTCCCTCCCAACCTCTTCCTGTAGACAGAACCATCTGAATATACCAGGTTCTTTGTTGTTTTGGGGGGTTATCTAAAAAATGTGTTTTTTCTTTTCTTTTCTTTTTTTTGGGGGGGGGGGGGTAATATTTACTGCATGGAAGAAGATTAGGGCCACTAAAGAAAAAAATAAAATGAAATTCTGAGAAAAGTCAGAATTTAGACTTTTTTCCAGAACAGTTAAAAAAAAAAAAAAAATTCAGAATTTTTTTTTTTTCAATATTCAAAAAAGTCAGAATTCTGACCTTAATCTCACAATTCTAAAAAAAAGTCAGAATTCTGACCTTAATCCCAGAATTCTGAGAAGGAAGTCGGAATTCTGATATAATCAAAAAAAAATTTTTGTGTATTTTGTTCAACATTACTTATAAAAAAAACTAGAATTTCATTTTTTAATTTCCTATAAAACGAGAATTCTGACTTTTCCAGAACATTTAAAAAAAAAAAACTTTTTTCTAGGATTTTTTTTTTTTTCAATTTCCGAAAAATGTCAGAATTTTGACTTTTTTTCTCGGATTTTTTTTTCTTCACTGGCCCTAATCCTCTTTCGTAGAGTTGTAATGGGAGCACTTTTTTTTTTTTAATCTCCAAAACTGTTGAATTGGTTAAATTAAGATTTTCTATCAAAAATACAAATTCTAAAAGAGAAAATAAGAAAAAAGCTGAGGGGTGGGGAAACTTGTTCACTGCATGTATAACCTCCATTCCTGAATCTTCACTCAGCAAAAGCCACAAAAATATTTCACTTAACAGCTCAACATTCTGGCTTTAGAAGTGATGGAAATGTTTTATTTTCTAGTTTTTTCCAGGAAAACTAAAAGCAGTCAGTCATGAGGGAAATTTCTTAAAACATGCCCTTGTTTACATTTTAAGATTGAGTTGATCTGCAGTTGACAGTGTTCACAGGCCCACATGGATGTGAATTTTAGCATCCAGTGTGCAGAATCATCTGGAACACAGTAGAATAAAATGTTCTTTTAAGCTCCGTTTATGGCATCAACTTTGAGAAAAAAGTGCACATGAAAGTTGAACCTCATCTTTTTTTTCTTTTTTATTTCATTTATGGTTTACATAATTACAATGAATAAAATATAGTTTTATTATTATACACCACAAATGAGAAGAAGCAGGAGGAAGATAAACTTGTAATGCCTGCCCCTTTCTGTACAAATATTTCTGTTTGGTACCAAAACTACTCCAAATCACTTACTTAGCAAAAAAGGTAACGAATATAAAGTACAAGTCATCTCTTCCATCTGTCTTCTAGTGCATAAGAGCTCATTTTATCTTTTTGAAACATTTTCTTAAACAGAGAAACACGTTTGTTTTAACGTTAAGCAAACAAACCTGGGATTAAAATCCAACCAGCGTCTGCAGTCCTCCTGTTCCAGTTCAAATAGCTTTTGAAACTGTTCTGTTAACTATTTATTCTTTGCTTTACGCATTATTATCAAAGTCTGTAGCTCAACTCAACCCACTGTTTTTAATAAACCAGACAAAATAAAAGTCTGTTTGTATGTTCTCTGTACCCTACTTTATATATTATTCTTATGGCTCTTTTCTGTAACAGAAACAGTGGAGTAATACTGCTCTTATAAGTACTGTCCAACACAACCAAACCATACATAAAATATACTAAAACCAGTGCATTGTACAGCATTCTCAATATATTGGTATCCAAAATTGAATTTTGAAAAGTATGCACATATTGATTTAAAAAACAAGGTATATGCAATTTATATTAATATGGATGCACGATAAGAAAAATTTCCACTGATAAGATAACCAATAATTTTCTGCTTCTCGTGGCCGATACCGATAACTGATAGGTTCATATTTAAAAGTTAATCTTCATATAATCTGTAGTTAGTGCTTTGGATGCAGTGTGATATTTAAGAGCTCTGCCTAATCTATAGCAGCAAACAAAAAGTTTGGGCTATTTAAATGTTTTCCTTTTTCAAATAATCACACAAAAATGTGGTCATATTGTTCCTTTGCCCCACAGATTAAAGAAAGAAATAAAACAGCATATTGCGAGTTTGTTATATATTTGTTAATTTTACTGGCAACTCTTTTATTTACAATTTGATATTTCTGTATTTCCTCATTTCAGGGAGCCTTATAAGACCTGGCTAGGAACAACGGATGAAAACTAGCCTTTGGGTTAAATCTGGTGTATTTTGAAGTTGTTGGGGTTTTTTTTTTTTTGTTTTGTTTTTTTCTTTTATATATGCTCTGGCCCCATCAAATAAACAAACAAAATAAGAAAATATCGGGCTGACATCAATGTTCAGTTTTAAAGCCATTATCGGCCAATCCCTACATAAAAACTCTTATGTCTGGAGGAAGAGGATGGTTTTGGATCTGGAGCTGCATGTTTAACAGCCAGAACGTCCAGCTATTAAATGAAATGCTTTTATTTCATCTCTTTGATTTTTACTAAACTAAAAAGGCTCGTCATCATTCAGGTTTGGCGTTTCCAAAAATGTTTGATAACTTTTCATCTGCTGCTGTTTAAAATGGCGTTTTCCCCCTGAAGCTTTTTTCTGTTGTCAGCAGCATGACAGCTGTAGCGTACTCAGGATTTATGTCAGCTCTGTAAAATCTGCATCTTAGTTGAGCAGAGACTGCAATGAAGTAGCTTAGACTGTACTTTCATTACTTTCCTGTGAGTGTGTGCACGTGTGGGGCTTGGGCCATAAAAATCTTTCTGTTGCAGTATCTGTTTCTCATTGTAGGCTTCTGCCGGAGATGCCAACCCTAAAGTAAACACAGAGAACTAAAACTCTGAAAAGGGAAACCAGTGGAGTAATTTCATGTTACCTTAAATCGCTTTTTGTTTTATCTTTACTGTGTGTGTAGATCCTGTTAACATAATTATAAAGTGCATCTTGTGATAAATGATGTAGAAATTAAACCTGTTGTGTAATTTTAAGTGCTGCTGGTTACAAAGCATTTCACCTGTAACATAACTGATACTCTTTTAATTCTTAAGTTTCTAGTTGACTTCTGCACATGTAGAAATTAGATGTAAGATAGCACATTTTTTTCTTCTCTAAATAATTTCCTGAGCTGAAACGGTCCTTTCTTGGATTTGCAGGTGTTCCTATGGAACATGGATAAGTACACATTGATAAGGAAGCTGGAGGGACACCACAATGATGTGGTTTCCTGTGAGTTTTCACCAGATGGGGCACTCTTGGCCACCGCCTCCTACGACACCAGGGTCATCGTATGGGACCACCACAAGGCCACAATCCTCCTGGAACTGGGGTGAGACAATAAGCTGCACTTCTCACTTCTTAGCTGTTAATCAGGTACATAACTGGGAAACTTGAGGTCGGCCTGCCAGCTGTTACTAGCCTCCCTCGTATCTCCTGGTTTGCATGAACTTTCTCTGTTTGTAGCTCAGAAAATACAACAAGGGCTTTGCTTAATGTTTAAATTGTTAACTGGGGGAAGGAGGAGGGGTGTTTGTTTTGTTTTTTTTAGGTAAGTTGTGTAACTTAAGTTGTGTAACTTCTGTTACATAACTTTGTTACACAAATTGTGGGATGGTGGTAAATATTAAGCTCGTGCTGTCAAGAATGAACACGTTTAACCTGTTAATCTTTCTGAAGGTTGAGTCTTTCATCCAAGTTCAGCATTACAGGAGAATGTTTTGTTAAACACTCAAGCATGAAGGGTTAAAACAAGAAGTAGATAAAGTTTGGAAGTGAGCAGTGTGTCTCAGGTTATATGATAACCTGATCTGAACAGGTAAACAGGGTGGAGTTAAGTTTAACCAAAACAAACATCTTGGAGCACGCTGCACATATGTTTTGGTAACCCTCATGACATAAGTTACCGATGCAGGTGAGCTGTCAGACTTCTCAGCTGCAGCAGGTTCTGGTTTGTACCAGATTAATGATGAAGCTTGCATGATAAAAGTAGGAGTACCGCGTTTCACCTTCGTGTTTCTCCAATTTTTTTAAAATTTTTTTTTTTTTTTCTTGTTTTCATTTTGTTTTCCAGTTTAAGCAGGGTTCCCGCGGATCCTTAAAAAGTCTTAAAAGGCATTGAATTCATAAATCTAAAATCAAGGCCTTAATTGGCATTAAAATGTCTTAAATTCATATTTCAAAAGTCTTAAAAATTTTAACACATGATTAGAAAGCTTTCATCATTGGAAGTAGTTTCAAATCTCGAAAGAAATGGTAATATTTATTTATTTTAAATAATTTACCAAATGACACCCGTGGTAACATTGCGCAATCGCAGAACCAACAAAACAGTGACGGTTGCAGGCGGGACTCTAAAATCAGGTGCACGTTGTTCATGATGCAGCTACTTTGGGGGGTGAGTGATTAAGTTCTTCGTTAATAAACTAAACAATCTAATCTTATTTATGTGGTTTACATGACTGCATGTCATCGCTGCTCTGTGTTGCGCTCAGCTCTGTTTCTCTGTGATGTGACACGTGTCGCAGGACAGAACGCGCTCAGAAAACACGTCAACTACCTGAAACTCAGACACAAAAATCAAAGTTTTAAAGCTCTGCCAAGAAGGTGGAGATAGAAAGACTCGCACTCCTTTCCAGTTGTGTAATATGCGGAAAACGTTGTGTATGTTGTGGAAACGCGCACAGCTGAAGCCTCCATGGCTTACCCCGGCTTTACACCCGGTCCTTGACGTGAGCGCAGCGGCTTTGCTGCAACTTCCTCGGCGCGAGCATTTACACCGTTCACTGTGCGGCCGCGCAGCGCACCCGCGAGTGCACCAGCTGTTGTAAGTTTCGTGACATCATGGAATCACGAGAGGACAGCTAAATCGCCTGTGATTCTCATCCAAATGGTTCATTTTGTCCACATGTTCATGCGTAATGGTTTCTTATTTCACTGTAACCTCGTGGACACGGAGATGCTGTCATGTTCAGGTAGTTCAGCAGTTTAAAAGCTGCACAGTGGCTTTTGTTTAGGAAGTTACCGGATATTTTACACTGAACCTGTGTCTGACTTCCTGTCTGGTTCGATCTGAACTACTGATATTGACGCGGTGTCGGTGCGTGGAGCGTCAAAAATAGAGCTGGCGCGTATCTGTAGCGCAGCTGCGCGACATGCCGGAGCGACGACGGACTGCTCACGCGCCGCAGCGTGAGCAATATGTTTCAAACCATTGATTACATGGGCGCGATCCGGTGCGCAGGGCGCGCCGCTGCGCTGACGTCATGGACCAGGTGTAAAGCCGGGGTTAGATGTAGGCAACATTGTGAGATCCCTCAATGTGCACCAAAATTAGGCTTTTAAATATGAAATGCTTAAAAAAAAAAATAAAAAATCCGGGGAGCATGCCGCTGGACCCCCCTTAGCCTTCTCCCCTTTTTCACCCCTGACCTGTTTTCATGTCTGTGAAAACAGCGGTATTGTCTCTGAACACCATCATTCTTATTCACTTATTCTGTGAAAACACTTAAAAGGGAGCTGAAGACTTATTCTGTGCAGCGCTCCCAGACTCTGACATTAATCGCTCGTTTGCACGCGGTTCTGACAAGACAGACATGAAAAAGAGTAAACACTAATGATTATAATGTGTTTTATGATGCTAGATTGCGACAAAACACTTCATGAATGCAGCAGAATAGTTATTTGAAATGAATACCTCTCTTCCTGTACTGTTTTTTTTCTGAGGATTCATGATAAGTACATTCTTCTATGTATTTTCCATGTCTTCAACTTGGGAAATGTTTTTCCAAATGAAAGTTTTTTACTGGGTCAAAAATTGACGTTTTATATTAATATAATCATTTGGGTCAAATTGTTTCTAACCCTGTGTAAATGATGTAGTGCCCCCCGCCCCGCCAGTCTGTGTTAATTGTGAAGTTGGTCTTAAATTTAATTTCAAATGGCATTAAAAAAGTCTTAAAAAGTCTTAAATTTAACTTCCCTTAAGCTGTAGGAACCCTGTTAAGCAAATGGCCAAAATGTTGCATCCATGGAAGACAGATTCCTGTGGTGCAGCTCTGCTCCTGTCTAGACCAAACACTATAAATTCTTTTTTTTTTTAAATGGATGTAGTATCTGGGTACATTTGAGAAACTGAAAATGAAGCCAGCTGGGTGTATCCCACCGTCGCCATCTTGCCGTACCGCGTGTGTCGTCACTCCCGGGAAATACTAAAATGGGCAAAGGCAAGGCCGCTCCAAGCTGCAGTGCAAATGATTGACAGCCAAGCTAAATGCTAATTGAGCTAATCCGAAGTGAAGAGGAACGAACATTATTACTGTCATCCTCAAAATTCTTCATAGCCTCCAATTTAAAAAAGGAAAAAAAAATCAGCTGCTAGTTAAATAAGTCGAAATTGACCAAAGTAATAATAAAAATTCTCTGAAAATCATGAAATTGGCTTTGAATTGTGTTCTAATGAATTTCCGTCTGATTGGCTGCCTCCCATCAGTGTATGAAGGAAGCTCCGCCCTTCGCTCTTATTTCGCTACAGACAGGAAATAGAGCCGACAAACAAGTTTGTTCCATCATGCTAACAAACAGTTAGCTAATTAGCTTCTCAACTCCGAAGTTACAGTCGTGCTGTCTTTACTTCTAGTGTGTAGTGGAGGGTTACCTGCCTTCCAATGGACAGATATAAACCCCACGTGGGATACGCTAATTGCAATGTGACGTAGAAGTGCGAGGCTGTTCCCGATTCGCTCTTTTCTTCGTATTGTTTCTCTGATGAGAAAGCACAGCCGACTGGGGGGAACGCAACGCTAGCAAGTCAGCATGTGTAAGTAAACAAGGGGAAACCCTCCATATTTCAGAAGGAGCAAGTGAAACAGGTTTTCAGTGGAAGGAGGCCTTAAAAAAACAAACACACAAAATAAAACAAATAAACAAGTATGATGGGGTTCTGAAGCTAGAATATTATTGAGCAACACTTTGAGGGAATTACTGCAATTAGTGGGTCCCAGGATACAGTAGTGGTTCCCCTTTTGTCTTTTCTTCTCCTTTGGCTCACCAGTCTCCGTCATTCAGCTGTTATCTTTATAATTGTGGACCGGACCAGAGGACTCATTCAGGAAGGCAGGACTAACCAACCCGGTGACATCAGAGCTTAGAGTACTCCAAGATGGCGGCACTCTTGTCCTCAAAACGTCAAACTTCGCAACGTTTTTCTTTTATATGCTTATATTTTTCACGTTTGGTATATAATTATTGATAAGACCAGGACTCAGTAAATAAAGTTAGGTTGGTTGACCGCTGCATTTCCACTTCAAACCTGAAATGGTGTTTTGAACCAGGCTGTAAACACGTTTATTTCTGCTGTAAACATGTTTCTGCTGTGTAGTTGGCCTTTTTAACATGGGAGTCTGCGGCGATTTGCTCTGTTTTGGAGCCTAGCGGATGAAGGAAGAACTACTATTTTTGAAGGTGACTTCTGGGCTTCACTTTTCTCCAGTGGAGTTTGCCCCTTGGTCCAAACACATTTCCCAAATGGTTTCATCATATTACCCACAATACCAGCTGAAGATTTTGTTTTATCTTCAGAAAATAATCTAGTCAGAATTCAAACTTTAGATTATGATAAACCACAGGAGAAAATCTTTGTCCCTTGACGGCACTAAAGCAGTGAGTTATCAGACTTGCATCACAGCTGGAATTAGAAACAAAGTTCACTGGATTGATGGAAAGATGAGTATTTTTAGGTTAGGCTGACGCTGTTATTAAGCTCCTGCTGTGTTTCCTCTCCAGCCATCTCTTCCCTCCTCCTTCACCCATCTTTGCTGGAGGCTCCAATGATCGGTGGGTTCGCTCTGTGAGCTTCTGCCCCGACGGTCGCCACATCGCCAGTATTACCGATGACAGGTAAGAGGCTCGCTGATACCAGCCGACTGGGTAACAGCTCTCCTGCACGACGGGTTCAAAATGTAAAATGAAAAAAGAGAAGCTTTTCTTCTGAACTCTGGAGCAAACATCTGTCAGCTGATGGCTGCCTGTCTCAGAGAGTCTCCCAGCAGGCGGTTGCTTCCTCCTCAGAGAGACCGGATAGGTTAGGATTGTTGGAGTTTGAACAAAGTGGACGTCTTTTTGCAATGCTGCACATTTGGCGCTTCATGATTGATGCCACAATATCTACATAGATAAATCAGTTATTTGAAGGGACTCAGATATGCACGAATGAAGAAAAATAACCATTTAAATGTAGTTTTTATGAAGGATTAACATAAACATAGTTAAAAGTCTATTGTTCATGATAGCGCTCCTTTAAGATGATTCTCTTTTATCAGTTTTTGCTAACAGATTATTCTCGTTGAGGCTATTCAGGGAGCTTATATTCTTTTTCTTTTTTTTTTTCTCCTTAAAAAAAAAAAGAGTAGAATGACTAAAATAATTATTTCTTATCAGATGATAATCTCATGTACCGTGTTTCTGACTTTCTCTTCAGTGTGCCGCTGCAGGACTCTAGCTGGTTTTAATCCTTTGAAATGTGGTTCAATAATTAAATTAGCTGTACTTTCTGATATAAAAATCAGTGAAAAGATAAAGGGAAATCAGGTTTGTACTTCGAGGCCAGTTTTTCTCTTTTCTAATTGTTCATTGCGCGTTCATCAGATTACTTTGGTTAATAGAGTAATTGATTTCTAAAAGCAAACGTTTTTAGCTGCTGTTTGTAAACTGGTACTTCTCTATTCTTTTCTACGAACAGTTATTTGCCTTATTGGTGATAGCTATCTTTTTATAAACCAGCTGATCTTTGACAGGTGTAAACGTTTGAACTTTGAGGTTTCGTCTGTGAAAATGGAGCTGGTTGTGGATTCTTGACCCGAAAAAGAGAAAACTTTTCCTGGATCTCTTTCTGTAATGCAGATGTGCTGATCTGGGGGTGAAAATAAAAGCACAGCCACAAAAATGGAAAAAAAAAGAGCCTGTTTTCAGTTGCAGTTTGTTTTCTGGATCTTGCAGGGAGCCGTGAGTGTTAATATAGTTGACACAAACATAATATCAGTGTTTTTTGTATGGACTGGAGTCATGAGTCTGTCACAAGGCAGCTGTTTCTCAGCCTGGTTAAACTGGCTGCCAGTAAATATGTGCAGAGCGAACAAATGCTTGCAGATCAGGAAAAACATTTGATGAATTTGTTTATACTGTAGAATGAGTCAAATATTATCCCTGCATGTTCTAAAATCTATGACATCAGATTCATGTTATAACTTATTAAATTCATTTAGTTTTATTTTTAAACTGTTAAGTTGATCTTCTGGTCAGACTGGTTTCATTCATCCTCTGTTTCTGATGTACAAACAAAAAATTATTCAAATTAAATGAAGTTCTGTTTTTTTTTCCATCATTCCTGTACAAACTCCCTCAATCTGACTAAATGAAGAGTAAACTTACCAAAATTCCTGAAGGTATCACATAGTGATGGACCAATAACTGATAAAAAGATAAATCGGGATACATATATTCCCCGTCAATTAGTATTACTGTTTCAGATTGTAATTATTGTGATATCTTTGTCTTACATTTAAATTTGTTTGATCTGAAACATATCAGGGGGCAAACATGCAAAAAAGTAAAAAATCAGGACGGAGCAAACACTTTTTAACACAACTGTATGAAAGGACATATGACAACAGACCCCATGTTCAAAAAAGCGAAATTCCCCTTTACCAGCTGACTGGAACTACATGGTTTAAAGAAGCTGAGTTAAAATTGAATTTTCCAGTCTAACGTCCTTCTGTTTTCTCAGGCTGGTTCGTTTCTGGAGCATCGAGGAAAGAGCTCCTCAGGCTATCGCCTCCCTGTCCAACGGCCTCTGCTGTGCCTTTTCTGCTGAAGGAAGTGTCCTTGCTGCAGGGTAAGATGCAACAAACGAGGTGATGATGTCATCACCACCAGCAGAATGTTTTCTGATGTCTTTTTTATTTTTTGCTTTTTTTACATTTTAGGACTCGTGATGGTAGCGTTCACTTCTGGGAGTGTCCTCGCAGCATTGCCAGTCTGCAGCACATGTGCAGGATGGCGCTCCGCAGGGTGATGACCACCCAGCAGGTGGAGGCTCTGGCCATTCCCACACCGCTTCGAGACTACCTGACCTACAAAGTGGTCTGAATCTATCTGCACCCAGCTGCACTCGTCTCAGCTGAAGAAGGAACCCATTCCTGATTTTTGTTTTGGAAAAACAAAAGATAAAAGGATTAATGCAGTTCTGAACAAATTAAAGCAATCTGGATTTAAAGAGGAAAGTTCAACTGAAAACTGAGCCATGCCTGTTTAAAATCCTTCCTTTTCCTTATTTGTAAATATTTATTTTTATAATTGCTTTTGTAAATGACTGCTGGTCCCAGAGCTCCATCCACACCCCGTCAGGCCAGAGTTCCTCCTGGGTCCTCCTGTCCTCAGGTCAGCTTCTCTTCCAGCTGGACTCGTCTTTCTGCTGGCTTAGTAAATCATTTATCGCCTCCTCACTTGAAACGGCTGCTGCACTAAACAGAGAGGCTTGCTCTTCTCCGTTGGCATGAGAAATCTAAGACGTGGAGATGCATCACGCTGCGGTTTTCCTGCTGCATCGCCTTTATTAGTCTTCAAGGACTGAGCCAAGTCCCGTACGATCTGTTTCATTTCACACTAAGGAGACGAGGATGAGAAAAGCAGCCAGGAGGCACCTCCCCACCCTCCTGCAGACGCGTTGCAGCTCACACACAGTTATGTCGGGCATATCTGTAGAGTCCCAGTCAGTTTGTGCACAAACGGTGAAACCGAGTATAAACTACTGATACTGAGGAAGTGAGCATATCAACACTGTTGTCATGGTTTCACAGAAACTAAGTCAAATTGTGATATTTTTTCCCCAACATTTAATATTCACACCACCGTGGCGCCGTGTTCGTGTCAGTATGCAGTAGTTACTTTAAACAGTTTCCAGATAGTTTCATTTATACGCTTCATTATGGAAAAGCTCTAAGTTTGACGTCATGCAGGAACTTTAAAGGGACTAGAGGCTGGAACGGTGAAGGAATAAACATGCATGTCCAGTTTTTTAATACTAATGGGTGATGAAACGATAAAAACCAAAAAGAACGAGCCCACCCACGTCTCTCTCCGTTGCCTTGAACCGGCTGTGTGGCCGAATTTTCTGCGCTGTCCTGCGGATGTGACGTCAGTTGACGCTGCATATGCGCTAAAAATATGGGAAAAAATATACACTGAAATATCGCAATATTATCCTATACAGGTTTCATATTGATATTTAAAAACGCAATAGTGATTTATTTTACCAACGAAATCTTGCGAGATTTCATCGTTCTTTTACGAAATCTTGCGAGATCTCACAACAACCTGCGAGATTTTGTAACAGAACGACCAAATCTCGTGAGTAAAATAGATTGATACAGCGTTTAATATCGATACATCAGCATTTGAAAATAGCGCGATATTTCAATGTATCGATATTTTTCCCCACCCCTAATATGCGTCCTCGACAGCTTTGATACAGGTAGAAGACGGACGCGGTGAATTCAAACACTGTAAGGGATATTTATGGATCCTTCTGCCATCAGCAAACGATCCAGATCAACTGAAAGACTAAAAAGTGGAACTACGAAGAAAAACACTTCATCAGCGTAGCAAACAACATCATAGCATCAGTTTGCGCGCGATCCTGTGCTAGCTTGGCTGGTGGCTGCAGTTCAAGATTCAAGATGTTTATTGTCACATAGATTTACAAGTACAGGCATTGTGAAAAACTTGTTTTGGGGGTGCTCCACAATACACTAATAAATGCAGTAAAGAACAATAAACCGGTGTAAAAGGTTTAAGAGGTTTAAAGAAACTCAGTTAAAAACTCAGACAGCATACAAGGAAAGTGCAATGTTCATGTCGGCCTGTTTGGCAGTCTTACATCCTGGGGAATGAAACTGTTTTTAAGCCTGGTTGTGCTGGTTACCCGCAGCGCCAGTCGCATCACCCGTGAGTCTCATTTCTTCATCCTGCCTCTAGTCCTTTTTAAAGCAAACCACTTTCCAGTTTATCAGCATGTTCACGGCTCCGTCATGAGTCAGATTAACTATTTGTGCTCCGTGGTGTTGGCCGGGTCCGGCAATGTGGAAGTACCGGGGTGTGTAATATCATAGTTTCTTTAAATGACTGGTTTGGTTTGGCCTGCAGAGGTTACAGCAGATTCCCACCCAGTCCAATCAAACTGGGAATGGCATCAACTGGCAACGCTCTGACATCTGTCATATTGTCCAAATTCTTCTTTACAGAGCTTCAGTTCAGATAAAACTGCAACATATCTACAAATATCAGTATTTCTCCTTTAAATCTACTTATTCTGCTGAATAATTAAACAGCTGTGTACTATTTTGCTCTCCTTCTGATATGTCTTACTACTAAACTCCAGACTTAAATGTGGACTCGGCTGTAAACTACTGCTCTAAACTATCCTTCAGGTATTTATCTCATTCCACCAATCTGCTGCCAAATCTGCTGAATTCTTGTTTGGGGAACAGAAGTGGAAGTTCGGTGACTTTCTCAAAGGCAGTGTTTTTGAAATCCTGCCTTTTCCCTCTTCTGTTTTTATTATTTATTATTTTTATATTTTTCTCCAGTTGGCAGGCAAAAGGAAATGTGAAGAAGGGAAAGGGAGCTCTATGTGAACCAGGTCCTTTCTGTGTTTCTGGGATGTAGGTGTAGAAGGTGTTAAATCATCTTGGCAATAAGTTGTGACAGTGCTGATGCCAAAGGTTTTCCTTTTCAAATGATTTTGTGCGTGGCCGGTTGTTCCTGTAAGTTATACTGAGATGGGAGAATGGGTGTTAATTTGCTTTATTACAGTTTGTTGTACAGAACCTGAACATTTGCTTTACATCTTCACCTGTCACCGCTGGTAACAGTTATGCCTCAGAGATGCAGTATATAGCATTAAGTATATCAGCTACATATGAATGTATTACGTTCCTGCAATCTTCTTGTAATGTATCATGTTTCAATAAAGACTTTTTGACAGTATTTTGGTTGCGTTTTACTTTTCATGGGTTTGAATATGAGGTGGGTGGTTGGGTCCAAGGTCACGCCAGACCTTCTCTTCAAATATTTCAGTTAAACCCCGACCAGTTCAACCCTCTGTCCTTTCCAAACAGGCCCTTTAGGATCTTCGGGTTTGCTGTGTTAGACCACTGTCCACATCATTATTAGCATGCTCTTTTGATCACGTAAATATTCCTGTCTTAACATCTAGTTACGTCACTTAAAGAACATATTCCAACCAATGACATTTTTCCCAACCAGTTCACATTTTTGTTAACTCTATGCAGAACAAAAGAAAGATAAAACAAAGGTAGCTTACATTTCTCCAATCCAGCATGAGTAAAAAATAATAAAAAATATTCTTGACAATTGCAATGTTCTATAAAGTCTGCCCTAAGTCAGGTTATTTATATAATCCATTTTTCCCATATCTGCTTGAATTTATCCTTCTGAACTCTCAGGGAATAAGTAATCCTTTATATTTTATATATTTCTAGTACTTTGTTGTGCCACTCTTCTATTATAGGAGGTGCTGGGCTGAGCCACCTTCTAGATATAGATTTCTTACTTGCAAGGCTTGCAGCAGCTTTATCCTTCTTTTGTATCAACGCTTGCACGTTCCCTAGATAGATGGAATTAAAATCCAGAGGTATTTTAGACTTGAATACATTGTTTAATGTGTTATGAATATCACTCCAGAACTGCTTAAGGTTTGGACAGTTCCAAAAAATATGGAAGTGATTTGCCAAATATTCTCCACACTGTCTCCAGCAGGTCTGAGTCAAACCCTGGCTTTAGCTTGTTGAGGGGTCCTAAAATATCCTATCACGTTTTTCCAGCACTGTTCTCTCCGGTCTGTGGAATCAGTGGAAGACCACTGAAAAATACAAATTTGTCCGCCATGCTCCGTCCGAAATCTCAAGCGCTGATTCGCTTTCCCACCTTCTTTTAACTTGCATGGTGTTCTCATTTGCAGCGAGTAGGAGAACCTTGTCTAATTTTGGGATGGTTTTTGTAATTTTGGACTGGTATGCCGACAATAGGATGTTGAAAAATTCAGTTTCTTCTGTTGTCAAGTCCTTATGACTGCAGTTTTGATCAAAGTAGTGACGAAATTGCAGGTACCTATTGAAAGTATTTTTCTGTAATCCGTAGTTCGGCTGCAAAAACTGGAAACTTTGCAGGACCCCTTTGTTAGTGAAGGACCAGTATGTGGTCAAACCATTTGCTATCCACTCCTTGAATCTTTTGTCGCTCTTGTTAGGGATAAACTCTGTGTCATGAGCACACCACCTGAATAATTTAAGAATCCGATTAACCCCACACAGTCTAACTACCTTCTGCCATAATATGATTGTATGCATTATCCAGGGATTCCTCCTTTCCTTGTTCATTTGAAGCACTAACCCTCTGCTACTATTGTTTGTGGGGGTATTTCGGCAGTAATTCCTGATTCCAAGTCCTTCCAGTGGGCCTTATACTCCTGGTTGCACCAATAAAGGGAAGCCACTGATTGTGAGGCATAGAAATATTTTCTCAAGCAGGGAGGCCTGCTCCCCTTCCTCCCTACCCAGTTGTAGGACACTAAATCTTAGCACACCTGATTCAAATCAAATGGATCTAACAGCCAATCAAGTTCTGCACAGAGACTCATTGATTTGAATCAGATGTGTAAAAGCAGGGACAAGTGGAAGACCTGCAGGATGATGGCCAAGGTTCCCCTCCCTGGATTATAGAGTGATGTCCAGTGCTGTCCAAGTGAATCTCAGACCGTTTCCCAGTGATGCCCAGACTCTTGTCCCAGTGATGTCCAGACCCTGTCCCACTGATGTCCAGACCCTTCCCAGTGAATCTCGGACCCTGTCCCATTGATTTCCAGACCCTGCCCCATTGATGTCCAGACCTTGTCCCAGTGAATCTCAGACCCTTTCCCATTTACGTCCAGACCCTGTCCCACTGATCTCCAGACCCTTCCCAGTGAATCTCAGACCCTGTCGCATTGATGTCCATACTCTTGTCCCAGTGATGTCCAGACCCTGTCGCATTGATGTCCAGACCTTGTCCCTGTGAATCTCAGACCCTTTCCCACTGACGTCCATACTCTTGTCCCAGTGATGTCCAGACCCTGTCCCATCAATGTCCAGACTCTTGTCCCAGTGATGTCCAGACCCTGTCCCATCAATGTCCAGACTCTTGTCCCAGTGATGTCCAGACCCTGTCCCAGTGAATCTCAGACCGTTTCCATTGACGTCCAGACTATTGTCCCAGTAAATCTCATTCGTTTCCCATTGACGTCCAGACTTTTGTCTCATTGAATCTCAGACCCTGTCCCAGTGATGTCAAAACCCTGTCTCAGTGAATCTCAGACCATGTCCCATTGACGTCCAGACCCTGTCCCAGTGATGTCAAAACCCTGTCTCATTGAATCTCAGACCCTGTCCCAGTGATGTCAAAACCCTGTCTCAGTGAATCTCAGACCCTGTCCCATTGACATCCAGACCCTGTCCCAGTGATGTCCAGACCCTGTCCCAGTGATGTCCAGACCCTGTCCCAGTGAATCTCAGACCCTGTCCCAGGTCTGAGATGGTCCAGACGATAATATAATGCTTCTGCAGACAGATCATCAGTGAATGGTTGTCATTCCTTTCTCTGAGGATTAGTGTACACAAAAAGAATGAAATGTTTCCTTTTTTAAAACCTTCATCACAAATCCTGAGTCGACCAATCTGATGATGAGAATTGCTGAAAACTGCATGAAAAACTAAGCTGAGTTCAGGCTGGTGTCAACAGCGTTAAACTATAAGATCTCACAAACTTTGGTCAATCATTACTTTCATACATTTTACAGAAGCTTTTAATCAATGTGACTCACAAGTGAAGATCACGTCAGGGCCTTGTGGGGTTCCATTAGCTTGTCCAGACACTTCAGCTTTACTGAGAAAGCCCAAGATTGATCTGCTGCCATTTAAGTTGTTGGAAGAGGTCCATCTCATGAACCAGTACCTTCCCAGTCAGCACAGTCTGATAAAGCATACAACCATGTACTTTTTTGTCCAGTATCAGTTTCTAGTTATGAAGCCAGCCAGTCGCCAGGGTTTGGAAATGTGTTACAGTAGGGAAAATAACAAAATGCCAGTGCAGTTATTTTTTCCAGAACGAAGATCAGTGTGATAAATAAATGTATATAAAGCAATATTTACAATTTTTATGAGATGTGTTAAGCTAACTTTATTTATAAAGCACTTTAAAATACAGCAAATACTGACCAAAGTACTGAACAATGAGGATACATGAGACATTAAAGACAAAAAAATCTAACAGTATGAGGGGGAAAAGTAAAAACATTTCTCAAGGACAGGGATAGAGGGGGAAGGGCACAAGGAGACCACACTGAACAGTTCACATGGGGTAATCCAATCAATCCTATTCCTGGAGGTCCCTCTATCTCAGTCAGATAACTTCCCACAGAGGCTGCTTCCAGCAAAGCCAATCTATCAGATATATCAGTCATCAATAGACCTCCTTATACATGTTTTATTTTTAGATGTAGTTTGTTATATTTGAAGAAAATAAAGTGATTGCTGCTGGCTGTTTTTCTGTGAGCTGACTAACCGGTTGTCTGAGGAATGAAGCCGACATGTAGGTCGAGGTAAATTTTTCAGATTGTTCTTTTTCCCCATTCACAGATAGAAAAGCTCCAATTCAGTTCAGTTTTATTTTTAGCACTAATTCATAATAGTCATCTCAAGGCACTTTACAGTTGTAATCAGTTAAAGACATTTCATTGTGATCCAATCAAAACAATCCATATAGCCTCCAAGAATGAAGAGGAGCCACTGCTTGACTGGCTCTGAGTGATGGCCAGAACCATCGAGGTGACAGCAGTGAGGGTTAATGAGAGGGCTGGGGGGGGGTGCAGGCAAGACGGGAAGGTCACACACAACCGTATGGCGATCTGAAGGGCACCAGGCCCCAGCACTGCCAGGGGGCCTGGAGGATTGAGGCCAAGGGTTGCTCAATGTTCAGGCCTCAATGGGATGTTTTTTAAGTTCATATAAGAGCTAAGGCAGGTGAGCCTGTGCTTTTGGCAATAAAGTGTATCTCATTCAAGAGTATGCAGCGGTGCAGGAGGACAAGAAACCATCTGCTCTCTGACTGGACGGTTTGATTCATCATCATCCAATCAGAAGTGTAGAGACTGGACAAAAATGCACCTTCAGAGTCTTGCACGTAGTTTTTCCACTTTGCATTTGCAAAGAGATGTTTGCAGAACTTCTTTTTTTCTTTACAAATACAAATCTTTACACTGATGTATATTCGTTTCTATGGAAGAGCGTGAAAGCAACCCTTACCGATCTGGCATTTCAGACAGCGAAGCAAAATTACTTGAATATCAACAGTCCCACCTCACTCCAAAGACCCACCCCTCCATTCCCTTCGCCTCCTAATGCGGAAGCAAAGGTCTGACAGGCAGGTCCCTCGGCCAAATAATAATAATGGATTAGATTTATATCACATTTTATCTTGCAGGGAACTCAAAGTGCTCACAGTAGATCCATTATTCATTCACTCCTCATTCATACTTGGTGATGGTAAGCTAGCCACAGCTGCCCTGGGGCAGACTGACAGAAGCATGGCAGCTATTTCGCACCTATAGACCCTCCGACCACCACCGGAACCATTCACACACCAGCAAGGCCCTCCCTGGAGGCAGGGAGGGTTGGGGGATCAGGATTCAAACCGCCAATCCTTGGATCATTGGCCGACCTGCTGTACCACCTGAGCCACTGCAGCCCACGGCCAATCCTAGGCGGGGGGCCACACTGCGAGGATTGGTTGGGAGTTTTCATTAAAAATGTAGTGGTTGGAATAATATTCTATTTTGAATAATGGGGGGCCTGTCTTGTATTTCAGAGTTCCATTACCTCATTCATGGCGTTTTACCCGATTAAAAAATAGTGCAACAATGCAACATCGGTAAGGGGTGCTTTAAGGGCCCTGAAGGAAAAAAAAAAAAAATTCTGAGAAGAAAAAAGAAAACATTCTGAGAAAAAATAGAATTCTGTGGAAAAAAGCCAGAACTCTGACATTATAAAATAAATAAAAAAAATTAAATAAAGAAATGAAAAAAGGGGAGATTTTTTTTCAATTTCAGAAAAAGGTCAGATTTTTAAAAAAAAAGAAAGAAAAAAAGTTATAATTTAAATTAGGCCCTGCCTCTCTGCATGCTGCATTTATGTGCAAAGCATATGTTTGACACAGAGTATCCAACCGCTGCTGCCTCTGGATTTTGACATCGTTGGTGTGAAATTAGTTATTCTCCGCATATTGATGCAAATAATAGCTACAATGACTGAGTCAATGTTGGGAAAACACTGTCATTAGTGAATGTTAGGCGGCCATTTGAGTGAATTTGAGAAATGTAATGAAAAGAAAATGTAAATGTTTAAAGGTAGAGTCCAGAATGTTCCCCCATTTCTGTTTGTAAACACTATTCAAACTGAGAGCCCCTCCTCTCCGGCTAATGGTCACATTGCTCTTCAACCCCAAGCCTCTCCTTCAAAGCTAGAAAGTGGGTGAAAGCCAAACCAATCCGTGGTTTTCGAGTGTGCACTATCAAAAGCTCTTTTCGCCACAAAATACTTCCTTTTCTTTGCTGCATCCGCCATTTTTTATCAATAATTCGAGTGAATCTGGTGTCGGCTCCAGACGACGTTTAAAAAAAGGGGAAAAAAAAGTTTGTTCCAACTGACGAGTTTATCCCAACAGAGCGATACGTCCTTTACTCGTCACTGGCTGGAGACAATGCGCAAATCTCCACCCAGAAACGTCCCAAACACACCAAAACAAAGGGAAAAGGCAAAAAAAGAAAGGCCCAAAGGTGCGGGTTAAGCCAGAATTTACTCAAACAAGTCACCATTTATTTTCAGGGGGAAAACTCAGGACTCTACCTTTAACTTAAGTAATGTGAAATAAACAGTGAACATGTAAATAAATTGAAAATGTGAGAAATAAATAAGTGTGCTTCATGTTTTTATTTAGACTGTAATGTACTGTAACAATGGCGCCCCCAAGGGGTGGCCATGGCTCCCCTGAACAAAAAGCTGGCCACCCCATTGGCCACCCCTGCAAAAATGATATATTTTTTTCCATTTATATAAACTTTTATGTACTTTCC
The DNA here is from genome assembly GCA_023101725.1 of Atherinomorus stipes. Classification (NCBI taxonomy): domain Eukaryota; kingdom Metazoa; phylum Chordata; class Actinopteri; order Atheriniformes; family Atherinidae; genus Atherinomorus; species Atherinomorus stipes. The sequence continues at coordinate 102,310 of JALJCO010007255.1, read as the reverse complement.
ACACAGCGCAGCATGCTTTTCTTATATTTGCATGTCAAAATCTTTATAAGCTAATAAAAATAAAATGGATAAAAAATCTTACACGACCATTTTCTGCCTTTGTTGTTTTGCTTTAGTTCCCACAGTTCTGTCACGTCTAATTGACTCAGCGAATTTATCTAGGAAAACGTGGCCCAGAATTGCCCCAACCCGTTTCTAATGCCCCTTTCACATCAGCCCCTACTTAGCCCGGCCCTCATTGGGCCGACACCACACGACCCCACTTCAGATTTGTTCACACTACAGTTGAGGCTCAGCTATGGTGTTTAGAATGAGTGAGGTTGTCATAGTGAAGTTTTGTGAAGTCATTTGTTTGCGACACACACACACACACACACACAAACAAAAAATCTTGGACTGCTTAAAATAAGTAAAGAAAGATTTTTAAAAAAATTATTGGCCATCACTATTATTGTTATTATTATTATTTTTGTTTAATAAGGAAAAATTCTTCCAATGTAAAGTTACCTTATAAGATTCTTGAAATAAAATGCATTTATCGTAAAACAGGTTCCAACATCTCACTGAAATGTTTGTCTTGATTTAGCCTCATTGTGAAAAATAGATTTGGTAAGATTTGAGTTTTTGCTGTGCATTGGTGAAATTAAGGAAGTTTGCTGCAGATAACGCCTAATAGAGGTTCATTCATTCTGCCCCCTTCATGTCCATCATATGATCTAATCTGAATACAGTAAAGGAGTCAGAGTGATGAAGAAATGTTACTGGTGAGTAAATGCACGTGTAAATTCCTAGAAATGAGGTCCAGGTTGAAAAAAAAATTTAAAGTTAACCCTTTGGCCACCCCTAAATAAAACTCTGGTAGGAACTGTATTAAGTGGTTATTTTAAATCTATTGTACACTTGTCTCGAGGTGTGACGTGAAGTTTGGTTGAGGTGGTGGGATGGCTCGCGGAGTGCAGCAAAATTTCCCTTATTTTCAAACCCAAAACCTGACACTCAATCCAAAACTGAAGCGGGTGTAAGTGCCCGGCTCGCCCAGCAGGGGTCGCTGATGGACCTCCTCTGTGGGGATGGTGGGAGGCGGACTGGGAGGTGGGAGGCTGGAAGCGTCTGCGGCTTGTGCTCGCTTCCAGCCGAGCTGCACCCTTTTAACGCGGCGCTGACGGAGCTCCGTTGTCTGTAGGAAACAGTGAGTATTTATCCGGTTATAGCGTGTTTACAGTGAGGAGAGCCAGCTATCCTGCAGGGACAGCGCTGTGGCAGACAATCACTCAGTGAGGATCGATTAGATCATTTTCTCTGATCCCAGTCTTTCAGGATCGCCTTCCCCAAAAACAGGGCAAAAAGTAAAGCTGTGACTTGAGCCAATTAGGCTAATTAGCTAGCTAGATTTCTCACTGGAAACCAAAACAAAGACGTATCGGCTTAGTGAAAGCTGTGCTGTGAGAGCTGAGAGAAGAATAAACAGCCAGAGTTTGTTTTTATTGACATTTCCGACAGTAAACCAAACAGTAGCCTAGCTAGCTAAGCCAGCAGCCACGGCAGCTTTAGCCTTGTCATGGTTTTTGTTCCGACTTCACAGTAAAACTGGAGCTTTGTATCCGGGTGTTAGTGTCGGTTTAACATGTGCTGCAGATTATGGGCCAGACTTTAAAGGTCCGTCTCGTTTTAATGCTCTTTAACCAGTTCAGTGTTACTGGAAATGCTCAGATCCAGTCCATTTAATCAGCCAGTTTACACCTGGATCAGGTTTCTGGGTAAACGTCCATATTCCCAGTGGTTCATAGATCATTTCCCATGAAGCCGTCATCCTCCTCAGATGTTTTAGTTGTGCTTTTAGTTGTGCTTGTTTTAGTTGTGCAGATGACTGCTTCAGCTGCTCTGTGTTTGCATTCACATAAAATCCATCATGTCTGCTTCCTGGAGCTGGATGCTGGCTCCTCTTTCCTGCAGGACTCCTGTAACATGGATCAGATGTTCATGACATGGGTCTGAGTTTCACACAGTCTTCCAAGCAGATTCCCGGGAGAAACCTGGGTTTTATTCTGGTTCCCATCACTTTACCTGCATGTGTTCCTGCTCTAACTGGCCTGCTGTGTGGGAGCTGCCATGCCTCAGGCTGCTCAGAGCTGCCCTTCATCCAGAGGTCGCAGGTTCGATCCCCATCATGGCCTTGGGCGGGACTCTGAACCTGCAACCCCCCCCTAACATTATGGAGGATATTTATTTATTTACTGATTTATTCAGTTTCATTTAACAGCTGAAGATTTAGAAAAAAAAGCTGACTCAGGATAGTTGATAGATGGAGGGAAAATCAGTGAATGATAAATGGATGATAGATGGATGGAAAGAGATATAAATGGTTTTTAAATTGTTTTACAGTTTTTTTGATAGTTTTAAAACAATAATTATTTTACTGTTTTCATGATTATGACACTTTGTTCCAGCTGTAGTTGTTAAAAAGGGCTTTGTAAATAAAGTTGAGTGGAATGAGCTCACTCTGCATGTCAGACAGGCTCCTTCTCTTACTGTTTTTAAAATTCGGTTAAAAACACTTATTCCTCGGCTTTGTGTATGTATACATGTATGTGTGTGGTGTGTATGTATATATATATATGTGTGTGTATGTGGGTTTTTTTGTTATTTTTTTTTTTTTTTTTTTATCCTCTATTTTAATTACAATATATAAAATAAGAAAAAAATTTTAATTAATAAAAAAATATTTTCATTCCTCTTCTCTACCCCCCCCTCCCCTCTATCCCTCCCTCTCTTCTCTTTTGTTTTTTTTTTTTTTTTTTTTTCCTTTTTTTTATTGTAAAAAAAATTAAATACATTATAATTCTTTTTTTTTTCCCCCCCTTTTGTATATATTAAGCTGTTTTTATACTTTTGTTGTATTGTTTTGTGTTGTATCTTATAGGGCCGTGCGATTGCCTCTAAATTTCAAATTGTAGATCGTCATTGCTCAAGATTGCCAATACACGATTAAATTGGCAAGGGGGCGGGGTCTTATGTTGATCGCTACCAGTCAACATGTCACCGTGAATAATCTGAATTTGATTGCATGTGTGAGCTTAAACTCCTGTCACGTGGCTTTGTAATAAGTACTATTATACTTATTACATGTATTGTATATGTATATATTACTAATAATATGTATAATACTAAATTAATATTTTAACTTCCATCCAGGCTAGACTGCACTAACAAGCTTAAAATCAGCTTTGCTGGATGACCTCTTCATGAAAGCCCTTGGGTGAACATTTCAGTAGTTACACATTAAAACAATATTTATTTGCAATTAGTCAACTCTGTTGAACGACCCTGAAGCAAACGGGCAGCATCAGCTCGAATCAAAGAGATGCGCCCTGTCACTGTCACGGGGCTGCTGATGGTGTAGCTGCACTGAGGAGAGAGAATGTGGATTGTAGGTCTGTTTGTAAACGGGGCTTCTCTAACAGTCATGTATTTCCTCCAGAAACATCTCTAAATGCACAGTAGAGCACCGTTTTGTTTTTTTGTTTGTTTTTTTTCCAAATTGCCTTGATAAACAGCAAATTGCCTTGCAACCTTCCAGTTGCCAATATACGTTTTAATTGGGGATTGTCCCAGTCCCAGTATCTTATGCATGCATTGTACAGCACTTTGGTCAGCTGCTATGTTGTTTTTGAAGTGCTTTAGAAATAAATATGGTATGGAGATCAATCGATGGATGGATGGATGGATGGATGGATGGATGGATGAAAGAATGAAAACCAGGATGGATGGGTGGGGATGGATAAATAGATGCTGGCTGGATGGATGGATAGATAGATTTTGTAAATGATCAGAAGTTTTATGAAACACACAGTATGTTACAAGAAAAATATGTAAAATAAAGTAAGTAGTAGGGATGCACAATATAATCGGCCCCCTGTCGGTATCAACCTATATCGGCCTTAAAACTGAGTATTGGACATCAGCCACCCTAACGATATTTAACCAATATTTAACCAATAAGCCCGCTGTTTCTAAAGTCTAACAACAAAAAAAAAAACCAAAACTTGTTCTTCTTCTTCAGAAACATATTATTTTACAGACTTTGAAACTTCTAAAGACTAGGGGTGGGAAAAAATATCGATACACTGAAATATAGTGATATTTTCATATGCTGATATCATATTGACACTTAAAAACATGCAGTATCGATCTATTTTACTAACGAAATCTCATGATGTTTCATCATTCTGTTATGAAATCATCGTGAGAATTCGTGAAATATCGTGAGATTTTGTAACAGAACGATGAAATCTCGTGAGATTTTGTAAGTAAAATAGATCAATACTGGATTTTTAAATATCAATTTGATATCGGCATATGAAAATATTGTGATAAGGGATGCACGATAGAATCGGCCCCCTATCAGTATCGGCCTATATCTCCATTAAAACTGAGTATCAGACATCGACCACCCCACCGATATTTAACTGATATTTTACTAATAAGCCCGCTGTTTCTAAAGTCTAAAAAGAAAAAAAAAACTACTTCTTCTTCTTCAAAAACTTCTTTTTCAGACTTTAAAACTTCTAAAGACTAGGGGTGGGAAAAAATATCTAATATAGTGATATTTTCATATGCTATATCAAATTGACATTTAAAAATCAGTCTTTATTACTAATGAAATCTCTCAATATTTTATCAGTCTGTTATGAAATATCATGAGAATTCATGAAATATCGTGAGATTTTGTAGCAGAACGATGAAATCTCGTGAGATTTTATAAGTAAAATAGATAAATACCACGCTTTTAAAGATTGATTTGATATCGGCATGTGAAAATATATTATTTTTTCCACCCTTATTTTTCAAAATGTCAGAAACGGATAACAAAACTGCTGTTTGAAATGACTGCTTTTTTTTATCAGCTATAATGTCGGTATCGATATTGTTTATTGGCCACATGAGTTTTAAAATATCGGCATATCGGATATTGGCCAAAATTCCAATATCGTGCATCCCTAGTAAGTAGATTAATGAAATGAATGGAATCAGTAAATAAAACATAAATAAATAGTTTAAAGTTTGAAGCAGAATAAAAGACTTTATTATATTAAATAAGAATTGATTAAAAAAAGACTACTAACAAACTGATAATAGAAATAAAAGAATACACAGTCATGCAAACCCTGAAGGAGAAAGAAAGCAAATCATGTTGCAGTGATCCCAGCAGTGCAAATGCTGGTGAACCCAGTCTCGTGCCAGTAATCTGGATTATTGCACACGTTGGTTCTAGTGTATGCGTGGGGGGAGATGGAGGACACAGCTGTAGGGAAAAGCTGTTCCTCGTCGGTGTGCTGGACCCGATCGCTCCGAGGCGCCTTCCCGATGGCAGCTGCTGGAACAGGACTCCACACGTCAGAGCCGAGCGGTGATACGACGGCGAACAGCGTTAAACAAGCTGATCAGGATCTGCTTCATCAGCCAGAAAGCAGCTCGCTCCGTCATTTAACCTGACTGCATCAAGTTTCACACATTAGCAAGCACATAAAGTTTCACACTAATACCGTTTACAAACCATGTAAATACACACAAGCCTATTTTATCTCCAGACTTTTCTCTCCTCAGAAGCTTGATTATTATGAAAATGACTTCAGCATCACCAAAGCTTGTTTTATTCATTTCAAGTATTTTCTACGTGAACCCGAATATTTCCTGTAGAGGGAATGACCTCCATCTCCCCGATCCCTCACTGAGATCCGCCCCGATCGCTGATGATGATGAAAATCTGCTGCTTTTCTTCATCTTTCCATATTTGAGTGGACCACAATGTTCCAGCATTGTGTCCAGATTGGTAATTGATCGTCCACACGCAGCTTAGCAAGACATTTTCCTTCTTCTGTTAAGCCGCATTCAGACAGAGAGGTTCTAAGAACGCAGTTTCTATGACTACGCCTCCTGAGTTTAGTTATATGATCTACCCTTCACCTTCAGTGTGCGTTCACACACGAGGGAGGACCTTGATAGGGACCATGAGTGACGCAATCATTGCGACAGTGACAAATTTATGCCGCAGCAGATCTGATACAAAACTGAGGTTTCTCGTCTCTTTTATTCAAAGCTATTATAAAAGCTAACGTACCAGCTTTCCCTTGTTTACCTTAGTGGATGGTCCGTCCATCAAAGTGTCCGGGCGGCAGCCGCACATCCTACTGCTGTACTTTGCAGCTGTGTTTGGTCATTAAATTAATATGAAATAACTGCTTTTGGACATTTCAAATTAGTCATCGATTCGGGGCGTGTACCATTGTGATCAATTTAATAATGAATCCGTACACAACTATTGTAATAGTTCTTGTTGTTATTACGCTCTCGGTAAACAGGTAAACAGCTGTGAGACTTTTTAAATATGGCGGGGCAAAAGAAGCGGAGCTCACGCAAAGGGCGGGGCTTGCCAGTTCTACCATTCACCAAACACCTGCATATTTCAGTTCCTATGGAACCCAGAAAAGACCCTGCCTCAGAGTAGGAGCTAAAAAGATTATAGGAACTGAGGTCGGAGGTCCCTAGTTCCTATATGTCCGAATGCGCAAAAAAATGTCCTGGTTCCCGAAAAGGTTATAGGAACTCCAAAAGGTTCCTACAGTCCGAAAGCGCCTTTAGTCTTAGTGGTGCTTAATGTTGGTTTTCTTTTCTTTTTCACTTTTCAGTCACAAATATTCTTTTCTGTTTCGGACCACTTATTTCTCTTTTCTTTTTTTTTCCCAGTTGAGCTTTTTTAAAATTTATTTTCAGAGCATAATTTAGTTTCTGTTTCAACACATCGTCCTTAAAGGGATCCGCGCCTTCAGCACCTACTCTGCCGATAATGCAAGTGCAGAAGAAGAAATTTGCTGTTTACATTGTGCTAAGAGCAACCGAGCTGCAGACAAACACAAGAAGGGTTGGTTATTGGTTTAAACGAAAGAGAGAAAGAAAGAAAGGTGTCCACTGACATTATACGAATATCAGTGGACAACAAACCTTCACGGATCTCCGGCTGCATTTCAGATATTAAAAAGTGCTTTTTAAAATATTGTGGTTATGAGTATTGGTCAATATCAGGCCGATATTGTCAATATCGACATTCAGTTTTAAAGCCAATATCAGCCAAATCCAACATTGGGCTGAGAATATTGTGTTTCTCTACTCAGTACTACATTAAGTGGGTGATGTAAAATGTTCCCATGTGGTTAGATTAATGAGAGAGGTGTAATCCTCTTTGTGAGCTTAACACGGAAACATTTGCAATGGAAGCTACATAAATTAAAAAGATTAGTCAAAAACACACTGAGCTTTTACAGCTACACTATAAAAGATGTTGAAAAAGCTGCGTTAAAAACTGAATTTCAGGATTTCAGGCCCTGTCCTCGGCTGATTTGTCTCCTTTACAGACTCATTTATATATTTTGACTTGTGCAGATCACAAACTTGTTGCAGGTTGTTTTCTTCTAGCTGAACTGGAACGTTGCACCGTTCACAGGTTTCACCAGGTATAAAACTACCCTGCAGAAGTTTGGGGCAAAACAAAGGAAGGTTTATTGTGAGTTTCATTATCTGTGCTGCAACAACGAACCATGACATTTATCCTCAACACTGGTTACAGAGACCAGACTAAAACACATTTTCTGAAATCTAAACACTGAAGTTCAGTTTTACTCTAAATAAATACATAATAATAAAGCAGAAATAATTTTCCTCACAGAGAAACTGTGAACTGTAAAAGAGATGAGGACATAAAACATGTCTGTTTGTAGGGCTGAAAGGTTTTTGTTTGTTGAGTGAAGCTGGAACAGACTGAGGAGATGAAGAAATGTTTAAGATTAAAAAATGGACAAATGGGTGTTTATCTACGATATGGCTGTTTATATGTGTGCATATGAATTAATAAGATTGCATGTGTTTGTAGGTTCCTGAAAATAAAAATATGTAGTAAATATGTGGTGGAATTTAATAAGCAGTAAAAGTGATGAGTCAGATTAAATCAGTTTGTTCCTGCTCCTGGTAGATCAGGGGTGTCCATGTCCAGTCTTCCAGAGCTGCTATCCTGCACATTTTGGTTGCATCCCTTCTCCAACACACCTGAATCAAATGAATGGCTCGTTTCCAGGCCTCTGCAGAGCTCAATGACATGCATGAGGGAATTAGCCGTTTGATTGATTCAGGTGTGTTGGAGGGGGATGCCCTTATGCCGGGGTCCCCAATCCTGGTCCTCAAGGACCGGTATCCTGCAGGTATTCCATGTCTCACTGCTGCAACCACGTGATTGAAATCATTGACTATTATAAGTGTTTTTTACATATTTTTTGTCTCTCTCTCTCTATTGTACCAAAGAAACCCGAGAAAACCAGAAGGATCCCGGTCCTTGAGGACCGGGATTGGTGTCCACTCCTCTAATGCTGCCGGCACACTACATGACTGTCACAGTTGTTGCAGATTTTTAAAGGTGTCATTAACCTGCCGTTTTACATACACAATCCTTCTTAAATTACCTTCAAATGAATTTTTAATTCTAGTTGGGTGGGAGGAAAATTTTATGAGCTCATTTTAACCTCTTTTTATCTCCAACTTTTGTTTGTCGCAAGAATACGTACGAGAGTTAGACCTGTCTGTAAGCGCGTTCACGAGGCAAACGTCAAAGCCAAAACAAAGTTTTACCAGGACAGAGCAGGTGAAGGAAAATGATGTCCCAACAGAGAAAAACGTTGATGAAAACTAAACGGTGCGGTTGTAAAAGGGCTGGACTCTGATGAATATAAGGAGCGGACGTCTGACGTGAAGTTAACCAAACAGTGTTAGCTTTTATAGCTACATTAGCAGCTTGTCTGTTGGTCAACCACCGTTTACTGGTCTCTGACACAAAAGATAATAAGTTACACAAGCAGCAACACTTACCGACTGCACATCCTCACTGATAAATATAATCCACTGCTCCCTGGTAAAGCTGTCCCTCCTGTTAGAGCACTGAAAACTGCTGAATTTCTGCCGAGGCAACTCAGCATGGCAATCTCCCCCCTCCTCCTCCTCCTTCTTGTCGCCGGCGTCCTTTCTGACAAAGTTGTTTTACTCCGTGGCAGGTAATCAGCTGCCTTCAGGTGGTGCTAAAGACGCTAGCTTAGCAGCTCGCTCGCAGCCTCTCTAGTTCACATCATAACAGCTGATCATAATGACTCCACGGCAGGTAATCAGCTTTTAGGTGGCGCTAAAGAGGCTAGCTTAGCAGCTAGCAGCCTCTCTCGTTCACGTCATTCGGAGCAGAAATCCAAACCGCGTACTGTGGAGAGCGCGTGCTGGTGGCCGATTCTGGTGAGAAGAGAGAGCCCGCACTCAAAGACGAAGTCACTTTCACTTTCTGGAGTTTCTGGCACGTTATAACTGAGGTCCCGTTCCAGTACACATGTTTTAACGTGAAAAGGTGGGATTTCCGGGTGATGACTCCTTTAAAAGACTAGGGCGTTCACACTAACAGACCCTTTGCTACCTTCACCCTCATCCTGCTTCATCTATTTTTTTCCGCTTGAATTTGGGAAGTAAAGCAAGAAAGAAAGAGGCTATTTCTACACATAGCAATGGAGCTAGCAACTCCTTAGCTAATGCTAATAGCGCAGAATCCTTCAGTGTAGACGCGGTAATCAGATGAGGATATTTATATATTTTGGAACCATCAAAATTAATAAAAGGAAAAAAAACTTTTATCCTGCACTCCTCCAGATGTTCTGTGGATGTATTATTAAAAAAAAAAAAGAGAAATTTGTAGCTATGACCTTTAATGTAGATGAAAGAAGCTGAATGAGCGTCATGTAAATGTGGTGGATTAGTAATTACCGCCAGGGCTTGTATTAGTTCTAATGTTATGTCTTGTAGGTTTCATGCATGTTTTTTCTTCCCTTTTCAGGTTTTTCTGTTGCGACCACCGGCTGATCCTGTTCAGGAGAAAGTTGGTCGCCATGTTTAATCTGATGAAGAAGGACAAGGAGAGGGAGGGCAGCAGGAAAGAAAAGAAGAAGGAGAGGATGTCTGCGGCGGAGCTGCGTAGTCTGGAGGAGATGAGCATGCGCCGGGGCTTCTTCAACCTGAAGAGGGAGGCCAAGCGCGAGTCCAAAAACAAGCTGGAGATCTCCAATCCCATCCCCATCAAAGTCGCCAGCAGCAACGAGCTTTCCCTCACGGACATCGAGTCGGACGGGCTGAGCAACCGCAGCAGCGTGGTGCTGGACGACCAGCTGAGCGCCGCCAGCTCCACCGACGACCTGAAAGGTGAAGGTGGAGGCGGCCAGGACGGACACCGCAGCTCGGTGCGGGATCGCGTGGCTCATTTCGGTTCCCTGGCCAAGCAGAACTCCTCTCAGATGGGTCAGATGATGAAACGTTTCTCCTTCTCCCAGAGGAGCAAGGAGGAGAGCCCGTCAGAGGGCTCCACGCCGTCCGGTCAGAACTCCGCCGCCCCGTCCCCTCAGGTAGAAAGCAAAGTCTTCAGCCTGCTTCAGAAGCACAGCAGCAGGCAGCAGCCCGCGGATTCCTCCAGGAAAGTGTCCGTCCCCGAGCTGGTGGAGAAGACCTTCCCCGCCAGGCTGCCGCTGCCGGCCGTGGTCGCTCCCACCGCGCCCGAAGCTCGGCAGCTGGAGCTCCAGCGCCGCAACACCGGGGACTTCGGCTTCTCGCTGCGCCGCACAACCATGCTGGACTGCGGCCCAGACGGAGGCGTTTACAGACGCGTGGTCCACTTCGCCGAACCCGGCGCGGGCACCAAGGACCTGGCTCTGGGGCTGGTGCCGGGCGACAGGCTGGTGGAGATAAACGGGAGAAATGTGGAAAACAAGAACCGGGACGAGATCGTGGAGATGATCCGGCAGTCCGGAGACACGGTGAAGCTGAAGGTGCAGCCGATCCTGGAGCTGAGCGAGCTGAGCCGGTGCTGGCTGAGGAACACCGAGGGTCTGCGCCGCGACGCCAGATACGTAAGCAGCTTCCTCTACACGCTTACTGGGGTAAACCGGGTCCACGTCATCAGCATCCAGCTAGCTGGTCCTGGTACTGATCATTTAGTCCTGGTTTTACTCTGTCTCATCCTGATGCAGGAGATGATGCTGCTATTGATCCCAGGACAACCGATTAGCAGGCTACTGTCTTGGATCTGTTTATTTACTTAAAGATGAACAATAAACAGTCAGGAGGTTATCTGACTTTAAAACTCAACATGATTGGTTGTATTTCCAATCTTCCTCTATGCTGCTGGGTAACATGTTTATTCCAGATTACAGAGTGTGAGATGGGGGGTGTGTATCGGCGAGAATCTGGTAATGTGATTTATACCATGGCGTGGGTGAATACTGAATTCTGATTGGCTGCCGGGTGTCTGTTAAAAACTATTATAGGACACCTAGCAGTGCTGGTCAGATAGTCGACCTCAAAATTATTTATACCCTCCACTTAAAGAAAAGGCTAAATTCACAATAGTAATTCAAATAACAAGAAACTAAAGAAACTAAGAATAAACAAAAATTTACTAAATTATAATTTTGTGAAAAAAATATTGCTTTTGAATTGTGGTGGGAAATAATAACATGAAAAAATAAATTATAAAGCTGTCCCAGTCACATTAGAGCACCTTTTCCACGAACAGTAGACCAACATACCTGTCAACAGGTGCAGACGTCTTTTTGAACATCACAGAAAACACCTGATTGCAGTTATTTCCTCAAAATGTTTCTCAACAAAATTTTAGCTTCAGAGCCTCATCATGCTTGTTTACTTGTTTTATTTTTTATTTCTTTGTTTTTGATATTTCTGTTGAACCATAATTCAAAATCAGTGTCATGATTTTCATAGAATTTTTATTTATTATTACTTTTGTCAATTTAATCTTATTTCATTGACAACTATTTTTTTTCCCCTTCTTTAGTTGGAGGTATCAATAATTTAGAGGACGACTGTAGCCTGATTGTTCTAAATTATTGCACTGGCTCAAACACTAGTTGGTAACCGTGGCAACAGAAACTCAGAACATACATTAACATACCTTATTTCACAGTTTGTTTATCACTTTGTGTCAGACTGTTCGCGCCTTCGGGTTGCCCATTAATTTCCGAAAATGGACACCTTTTGAGACATTATCCCTTACATGTATCACGATACAGACGCAGCGGTATGACATGTTGTGATATATTGCGATACTCTAAGCAAGACGATACATTTTGATGTTGCGTTTAGCATAGTACTTAAAGCCACTATATTGTAAAGAACGGTGCATCAGGTCTGATTCATTTACTTAAATAACACGAGTTGCACTTCGCTTAATCATAGCCGTTAAGTTTCAAAGGTACGTTGAACATCAGCAATGCTGCCATATATCAGATACTAGCAGGTATTAGCCAGCATGTGGCTAATTATAATGTTTCTGACAAATTGGTAACTTAACCAACAACTTAAAACCAGATGTATTATAAGCAGCTTTAAAGCAAGTCAGTCTGTACTGTAGCAGCAGCAGCTGCACTGTTGTCATATGACTCTGAAAGGAATGCTGGGATATGAAGTTCTTCCGCGATAATCGTGCATTCCAGTTGTCTCGGAACTTCTTTTTTCCAAGATAAGTTTGGGTGGAAGTGGTGTTGTGAACTGGTTTTTCCTGAGCTGTGAGCTTTTAATTTGCAGAGAACCTCAAGATTGTAGATTTAAAGATGGCTGCACTCAGTACCGTTTTTTTTTAAATTAAACTTCTATATGAGATATTTTCTGTCCATAAGTTTTTACTGTGAACAGCACCTAGTTGTTATTGAATTTTACGTTCTAATGATGGTATTTTTTTCTTTACAATGCTGCATGAATATGTGTTGTTTATTAAACACAAACACTGAAATTGGCTGCTGTTGTGACGGTGATGTCGTTATAACGTCTGTTATTTTTATAGCTTGTACTGTCATTGTAGATGCTCACAAATAGGCTGTTTCGTAGACGTCTATTTTTTCCAGGGTGCAACTGCAATGCAAAATACCCGGTAATGATGTCACCAACTCGCGTCCGCTCTGTATCTCGGTACAACTGGAATGCACTACCTGTATAACAGTGACTTTTCTATGTGCTGGAATGGCGCAAAAGGAACAACAAGATCTTGGGAGATTTCGTGATATTATCGATACAGCGCTTTTAATATTATATATATTGCAACACAAATATTCATATATCATGTATGGAATTTTCTTCACCCTAATGTGAGAATCTCTTTAATTTCTGTCTGAAAAGACAGTGTGTATAATTACTACATATAGTAGTAAAAATGGTATAGCAACGACTTCATATGCCGAGCACTGTTGTGAATGTATGGTGGCCGTCAGTGGCCAAAATTCTCCCAGACATAAGGATGTTTCCATCTGTGAGTGGATCCAGGCGTCTCAGGTGTAGCTATGATTGTACTACAGGTAACTACTTTTAAAGGATAACTTTTTTTTTTTTTTCAACCTGGACCTTATTTCTAAGAGTTTATACGTGCATTTACTCACCGGTAAATTTTCTGTATCATGACTCCTTCAGAAGATATTACGTTGAGTCGCCCTTTGGTGGACATCCATATGATGGCAGAGACGTGGTAGCAACACGATAAGGCATTATCTGCAGCAAAACTGCTTGATTTTCACAAATACGTTAAGGAAAATGAACAAATGAGTGAGTGCTATTGTCCTGTGAGTCCAGATTTAGCTTTCTGTTAGTTATCAGGGTGTTCTACACACTTTTTGGGGCCGCGCGTTTGCGATGCGTTCTTCCGTAGTACAGCTGAGAAAAGCAAACAAAAAAAACACAGTTTTCGAAACTCTGAACTCACTCGACAATAGTACTCGTTCGTTCATTCTACTTAAAGCATTGATGAAATGAAGGAGTTTTGCTGCAGATAATGTCTTATAGAGAGGCTGCCCCATCTCTCCACCGAAGGGCAATTCAACGTAATATCTTCCAAAGGAGTCAAAGTGATACAGAAATTTTACTGGTAAATAATGCACATATCAACTCCTAGAAATAAGGTCCAGGTTGAAAAAAAAGAAAGTTATCCTTTAATGTCTTTTAAGGCATTACCGTATATTCTGGACTATAATTCGCTCCGAGTATAAGTCGCATCAGTCAAAAAATGCATCGTGAACAGGAAAAAACATATATAAGTCGCACCGGACTATAAGTCGCATTTATTTAACATAGGGTGATTTTTGGATTTTTCATATCCTACTTGTTACTGCTAAAAAATGACCCGATCAATCCAATTCCAAAGTTAATGTCTGTAAATGATCATAAACATCATAACTATGAAGGATAAACAGGTTTTTTTGAGGATTTGTTCCACCACGCAGGCAGTACAGACAGATGTCCAAAATGAACTCCTCTCACTGTGTTTTGTTTTGTTTTTGTCTGATCTGATCTCTATAATCCTCTCCCCCCCCCCCTTTTTCTTCATGAGGTGGCCTCCCCAGGGATCCCCGGGAAATCTCAAAAAATTTATTGTCCAAGAGTATTCCTTTTTTGGGGGGGAGAATTAAGAGGCGCTGTTTTTTTCCACCGACCAACAACCCCCAAAGGCTTCCTCCCCCCCCGAACCCCCGTTATATTAAATGTTTATTCTGTTTTTATTTTATTTTTTTTTTTTTATTTATTTATTTTTTTATTATCCCCCTCCCTCTCACCCATTTCTTTTCATATTTATATAATTTAATAATTTTCAAATAAAATCCCCCCCCTACCCCTCCCCCCCCCCCCCCCCCCCCCCCTCTCTCACTTCGATGAACCGTCCCTTAACCCCCCCCCAACCAAAAGAGAAAAATATATATCTTATATTTATAATCTGGAGTCTTCCCGATTATTTACTTTTATTATTTTTTTTTTATTTTTTTTATTATTTCTCCTCCCCTCTTCCCCCTTCTTCCCCCCCTTTGTCCCTGCTCCCCCCCCCCCCCCCCTTCCCCTTTTTCTCCTCTCCCTACCCTCCCTCGTCCACCACTTCACCGTCCGGAGTACATGTTTTGTTTTTTTTATTTTTTCTATCCATCTCCTCCCCCCCATCCCCCCCCCCCCCCCTCCCCCCCCCCCCCCCCCTCCCCCCCCCCCCGCCCCCCCCCCCCCTCCCCCCCCCTCCTCCTTCTCTCCTCCCCCCCCCCTCTCCTATCTCGTTTTTTTCCCCTGAGAGGGAAATACACCATCCAAACTCTTTCTCCTAGTCTTATATTTATTATTTTAATTTTTTGTTTTTTTTAATGAGAAATTAAATTCAATCTCATTTATTTTTTCTTTTTTGATTCCATTCTCCATTCTCTTTTCCTTTTTTTTTTTTTTTTTCTTTTTTTTTTTTTTTTTTTTTATGTTTATTTTTTTTTTTTAATTTATTTTTTTTTTGTTTATATATTTTTTCTTTTCTCCTCCCCCTCCCTACCCCCTCCCTTCTACTCTTCTTACCAACCTAAGCCCTTTTTGTGATTTTATTCTTTTCTTACATCCCCTTCAATTTTATTATTCCCATTTTTTCTTTAGAAATTGTCGTACCCCCAATTTTTCTCCTTCCATTCTTTTAATAAATGAGGGCCACTAGATTAGGCTGTTTTGGGATTTTTTTCCCTTGGAGCAGAATATAGTTGTCACAAGCTTAGAGCGCCCTCTTTTGACATTAGATGGTAATATGTTTTTTTTTCTTCTACTTGTCCTGTCCAGCATCACAGCAAGCAGAATGGAAATCTGATTGCTTTATTGTGTTGAACAGTTTTGCCTTACTAACGGGAGCTTTATGAACACCTTTCCCCCCTTTATATAGATGGTAATGTTTACTCCTTGGCTCATGTCACTCAATATGAATTGATACTTTTGTATCAATTGTGTGTGTAAATTGTAATTATTTTGATATATAAGTTGCGCTGGACTATTATTCGCACAAACCGACAAACTATGAAAAAAAAGTGCGACTTGTAGTCCAGAAAATACGGTCTAATCCCAAACAGTGCTCTAACTCCCATTAAACAAGGTGATCCAGCCGTGTTAAAGTTCAGACGGTTCTCATTTCACACACATTGTTTTGTCCATTTATGGACACTGTAGTAAAAATGGTGGCATAAATATGGCAGCCTCCATTAGGGATGGGCAATATGGACTAAAAAATGTATCACGATAATTTCTCTTATTTATCACGGCAACGATAAGCGATGATAAAAACTATCAGTGGAAAATGTTGTATTATACGTGAATCTGTCACTAAATTGTGTCTTGAAAGCCCTACAAAATACTAGAAGCCATTAAACTATATCAGTTAAGTTCAAGTAGTGCACCTGTACTGCAAAACTGTAGTGACACCAAACAAACAAATCTGAAATATGAGAGACCAAATTTCACATTAATTCAAACGATGCAAACAGCAAAACTAACTTGGCTTATTAAAAAAAACAAAGTAGTGCAACTGCAAACGCAACCTGATAAATTGTCATCTCATGATAAAAACGATAAATTCAAATTGTTATTGTGGGGAATTTCTTTGACGATATATCGCACACGATAAGATATCGCCCATCCCTAGCCTCCGTGTATGTGGGCCCGCAACAAGTACATATAAATGACTCATTCTAAGCAAACAAACATATAACAGCTATTTTAGTGAAACCATTACACATCAATAACAACACAGTTTTGAATTATATATCACAGTTTTCTGCTATTGACCTTTGTTTTTGTTACACACTGTACCTTTAAACTTATTAACACAAACTAGCCTCTTATTCTGCGTCAAGGTCTCGCTCACCATCATTTCTCACCCGTCGGCTTCCGCTACAACAGATTTAAGTGATAGTTTTCTGCTGATATTTACAGTTTTGAAGCACATTTACAACCTGGACATGAACAGTGAAATGGACTCTTATATGTTTCAACTTTTAAAGAGATATTAAAAAAAGAAGTTACTTTTGCATGAAATGATGTATTTGAGTGTATATTTGGGTCACTGTCACTCTAGAAACTTCCAGAAAGCACAACCATGACACTGTTTACTCCTCCAGTCTGACAATGAGTGTGTTTTGCTGGGATGCCGGCGATGTGCACGGTCATGTGAAATAGATCCAGTTGTCTGTATTTGGCTGAACTCATTAGTTAAACTCCAGAGCTGCTGTTGTTTGGTTTGTTCCTTGATGTTGGCCTGACTTGTGCCAGTCCTGATGAAGATGAAGAGCAGGGAGTTAATGAGAACATGTTTTAGTTTTTTTCATCTATAACTGACGAATCAAGGAGTCTATTTAAGCCTTCTTGCCTTTTTCCAACTTCAGCTTCAAAGCATACCAACATTTTTGTTTTAATGCGATATCTTAGTTTACCTTCTGCCCCTTAAAGGAAAATCACACCATTGTACAATGTGCATTAAGAACTTTCACGTAGCGATTAACAATAATACATTTAAGAAATTCTAATAAATGATAATGGAAAATAATAATGATTGAGTTTGATAAAAAAAAAAAAGACTAAAATAAATCCTTTTGAAGTAATGAAATAATTAGACTACAAATTAATGTAGAATTATTTAAATTTCTGGAAGTGAATGTAATAAAATAGAGCAATATAATACATGTAATGCACAAGAATCTGCATTAAATTAATACAGAGAAATAGTAAAAAACAATTTAAATGGAAAAAAACTAAATATTTTGGTAGGAGTGGTGGCCTAATGCAGTGCTTCCCAACCTGGGCTTTGGGACCCCAAAGAGCACAGGGGAGTCCTGACTGTTTCAAGCCACTGTGATTTAAATGAAGGCTGTGTCTACACAGAGACGAGTTGAGGTGAATCAGCTGATTTTTTTTACCACTTTGGTTTGGGTGCATCTTGGTTTTTATGAAAAGGTGGGTGAGGAATCGGCCAGAATGCATCATTTCTAGCAAGAAACTAGCAAATAAAAGAATAAAACCGAAGGACTCCTCAAGGGTAATAGTTTGGGAACCACTGGCCTCATGGTTACAGAGTTGGCTCGAGTCCCTGAGAAAAGTCATAAACCAGGGGTGTCTTAAGTGGGGCCCATGGGCCAAAGTTGGCCCGCTGCCACCTTCCTATTGGCCTCTTGATCAAATAAAAATATTGTAATTTGATATCTAATTGATGCCTTGTTATAATGCCGTACAAATCGCGGCTAATTTAACATTGTGTTAAATTATTCAGAATCGTAACTCAGCTGATATTAGGGTAAATTAGGAAATGGGGGGGGGGGGGGGGGGTTGCCTTGGCACGGCAGACCCGGTTCACGTCCCCGACACAGCACACTCGGGTAGATCACTTCCTTCTCTCTTTCTTTCCCTTGGTTGTTCCCCGTTTTTCCTTTTTTTTTTTTTTTTTTTAACTCTTTACTTTTTTTGTGTGGGAAAACGATTGTTATTATTTTTTCTTACCATGCGCCCCCCAAGTTGTTTATACCACCAGAGGCGTGAAAAACGTTCTTTTTATACATGTGGGCCGCGAGGGCCATAGGACCTTGAATTTTCACTGTTATTTATGACTGGATGAATTGCAATGTAACTTCCCCCCACCTGGTGGTGGTAATTTGTCAGAGTTTAACAAACAAGCGGAAAAAGACACTCAGCTAGCTGCTAACCTGTAGCAAACATTGTAAAGAAGAAAAATTCCAAAAAAAAACAAAATCTAATATTACAAATGTATAAAGATAAGAGAATGAGAAGCGGGGCTCTATACCCCCCCCTCATAAAAATTATAAAAAAAATAAGTTTTTTTTTGTTAAAAATATAAATTTTTTTTTTTTCATTATTTTTTTCCTTTTTTTTTCTTTTCCCTTTTTTTCTTTTTTTTCTCTTTCTCTTCTTTCTTTTTTTTTTTTTTATCTATTTTTTTTTTTGTTATTTTTATTTTTTTTTTTCTTATATTTTTTTTTTTTTTTTTCCCCCTTTTTTGTTTTTTTATTATTAAAAACAAATATAATTACTAATACTTTATATTGAATCCTCCAGTTTTACTAAAAATTCCCCCCTAAAAATTAGACCCCTCTTTGTTTCTACAACAGTTCTTCATATCAACATTGATATTGTCGCTTGTGAAATGGATGATGCACAACATCCATAAAGTCTAAGTTAATGGGTCTCTCTTGGTCTTACCGTTTCCCAAATCCCATGATGTACACCAATGTGTTCCGATTATGAATAAATGATAAATTTATTTTATTTATTAATATGTGTAACTAAAAAATGCTGCTATTCCAGTGGGTCAGATGACGGCACTTAGATGTAATAATAACGAGATCACGATGAACCAGAAAAGACGGATGAAAAGGAGGAAGGAAGCCCTGAATAGTAGTCATATTATTTAGAGGGGATATTAAAAAGTGACTCCCTGTGGTACATGTTAAAAACTGAGTAGAAGACATTTTGGTAATAATCTTAAACACATGGCAATGTGAAGGTGGAGACATAAACAACACAATGACTGTTTCAGAGACTTGCTAACAATACAAACCAGGTTTTCAGGGAAACTTGTCAGAGAAAGAAGCTGCTGTTCTTCTTCCTTTTGTTGATTATTTTCACATCTACAACAAAAACATGTGCATTGTAATAAAGAACCACATGATTTTTAAAATGTACTTTTGTTGTGGGTGTGATCAGAGTTCTAGGACAATCTGTTCCCAGGAACCTGGATGATGAATTCATTGGCCCGGCTCTGTGGTAGATAGCTTGCTTTGGTCAGTGATTATTCATTTTACTAGATAAAACCTAGAGAAACAACAAATAGCCTCTCAGGACAGTAATGGCAGGACGATGATAATCGAAAAGTTTGTGTAGCTGAGGAAACCAGTAGATCTGAGGGCTGTACTACGAAGCAGGATTGGCATACTCGGGATATTTCTCTGTATCTGTGCTGGCCTACCCACACATCTGCAGCAGGGGCTTCATTTCCTCACACTGTCTCCGTTGTATGAATGAAATCAACAGGATTTATTTGATATTGTTTGCAGCCTACAGCAGTTTAAAAAACGGGACGATGAAAATGTTTCCCTTTGGTACGTAATGTTGGTTGTTCCTAGAAACGTTCTCTTCTGAGCGTTCCTCTAATGATCACAACAGGATGCTCGGAGAATGGGCCGGCCGTTTTCCAAAAGGGCTGATTGGTCTGGAGGTGGTTGATCTGTTATCCAGAACATAACCTGCTCCGGAGCAACATGAGTTACCATGGTGATTTATTCTGGGATGAAGTAAACCTGCGTCCCAGGACTGAAAACCCGGGGGTTAACCGGGAAGTTGCCTGGATACGAGGAAATCCAGCTTCACAGTTCAGGCCCCAGGTCTTTCATCTGGTCCAGTCCCTCATCCTGAGCATTTCTGAGGCCGCGGGGGGTAGCGGGGAGAAGTCCCTTTGCACAGGAAGTGACTTCGAGGGGCCAGACTCGGGAAAGACAGCATCTTGGGAGGGGGTGTTGCAGAAACATAAACAAACACCATACTGTATGGTAAGGAGACAGATGCATGCTCAGACAGTCCCCTGGCAGCCTCGGCCTATCAGGACATGCCACAACTTTAAACTTTATCAACGAAGAAAAGCTGTAAGTTATTTATCAGATTGTCTGGAAGCCCCCAGCTTAGGTTGACTACCCAACAATGTCTCACCTGGATGGATGAAAGTTTATTGAATTGTTGTTGATTTAAACAAGAAATTGTGCAACTCTATGAAGCATAAATAGAATAGAATTAGGTGTTGAGTACCATGGAAATTCACTGGTATTGGTCTCATCTTGTGAAGTTCCGGTGTCGTGACGACACTGGCCGATTGTGAATCTGATGGCAGTTTTTCGGGACTGAAGCTCTTGTTCTTGGCTCAGATCTCAGCGGGACAGAAACAGCTTTAGGAACAAGCGAGGGTCAACAGTCATTTCTGAAACTGTTCTATTTAAAGCATCAGAGACAGTAGAGGAAAGAACAATCTGTGGGAAGGAAGTCCGCTTTAAGGTATGCAGCTGTGAACCAAGGAGCCAGTCTGACTGATTACCCCCATTTATAAGAGGGGAGTGTTTTTCAGTGTCGGGCAGATTGAAGGTGTTGAACTAAACCTGTGGAGTAAAGCTTAGTGTGTTGTATTTGCTCGTTCCTCTAAAGACAAAATAATACAAATGGGATTGCTTCTTCAAATGTGGTTGCAGAGATCTGGACTGTAATGAAGTTTCTTTCTGGGTGCGGTTAGTCAGTTATTTCAGACTTGTTGGTTAATCAGTGAGGATACACTGCTCACTTTCTACAAACAAACACATTTTTCTTGACAATGCTTTGAGGAGAAATCCTGATCTGCCTTCCACAGGAGAGAATGCTTTATTTCATGAGTGGAGCAACTGTAGTGATTTCCATGGAGCAAACAGGAAGTGCATTCCAAAGGCAACTTTACTTTAAGTGCATTTGTGGTTATGGACACACACAAACACACACTCACTTCTCCTCCACAGCCAATCCAGCCAGTCTGTTCAGCTGCTTTAAGTGTGCATTAAGCCTGTGTGTGTTCACTTTAACAACTCTCAGCAGCTACACTGATGCTTCTGAAGCTATCATGAGCTGAGATGCGTTTTATCATCGTTCCTGTCACTGATCTGAACTGCTTTACATCAGCTCTCACTTATTGATTGTTACATAAATAGCATAGTAGTACAGAAACATGACTTAAATCATTCAGTAAGTTAGTAACATTCATTTCTATAGTGCATGACAGTCAAATCCATGAAAACATAAAAGCATAAAACCATTAAATGATGACAGAATAAGATGAATATATACACACTGGCCACTTTAATAGGTACACCTATCCAACTGCTCGTTAAGGCAAATTTCTAATCAGCCAATCACATGGCAGCAACTCAATGCATTTAGGCATGTAGACATGGTCAAGACGCTCTGCTGCAGTTCAAACCGAGCATCAGAATGGGGAAGAAAGGGGATTTAAGTGACTTTGTGGCATGGTTGTTGGTGCCAGACGGGCTGGTTTGAGTATTTCATAAACTGCTGATCTACTGGGATTTTCACGCACAACCATCTCTAGGGTTTCCAGAAAATGGTCTGAAAAAAGAGAAAATAACGAAGAGGACTATCCAAGGATTCAGACCACGGTCCGTTTAAAGCGGACCAAACACCCAGAGTGTGAACGCACCCTGAATTCTGTTCCAATGGCAAAGATCCTAAAATAGTCTTAACTCAGCCAGAGGAGTTCATTTCAGAAATCTGGCTGCCAGATATCAGATACTAGCAGGTATTAGCCAACATGTGGCTAATTCTAATGTTTCTGACAACTTGGTAACTTAACCAACAACTTAAAACCAGACAAAAGCAGCTTCAAAGCAAGTCAGTCTGTAGCAGCAGCAGCTGCATCGTAGTCACGTGACTCTGAAAGGAATGCTGGGAAATGAAGTTCTTCCATGATAACAGGGACTTTTCTACATGCTGGACTGCTGTTAATGGAATGAGATCTCATGAGATTTCGTAACGAAACAAGATCTTGCGAGATTTAATTAGTGAAAATATCGGTTCCAAAAAAAACTATACTGATACTTTCCGATATCACTTTTTAATGCTGATATTGGCCAATAATATTGAACATCCCTAAAAAATATCAGTTAAAAAAAACAATACAATATTTCCAGAAGCACATTTTAATGCCAATATCGGCCGATAATTTTAATCACTTTTTAATGCTGATATTGGCCAATAATATTGAACCTCCCTAAAAAATATCAGTTAAAAAAACCAATACAATATTTCCAGAAGCACATTTTAATGCCAATATCGGCCGATAATATTAATCGGCTGATAATATCAGACATCTCTAGTTATCGGCCAAATGAGTTGTAAAATATCAGCATATCAGATATACTGCAGGCCAAAAATCCCAATATGGTACATCCCTAGTTTAATTGATTGTTGCAACAATCAATGCTGGATGAGACGAATGAGCATCTCCATGACTACCTGGGAGACCCTGGCCCTCAGTTTACTGATGTAGAGGTGGAAGAAAGATGGAGCGGGAGGGAAAGAATGGACCAGAACTTTGAAAGAGTGTTAATGTAGGAATAAACCATCTTCACGTGTCCAAACAGGATTCCTTGAAGCTTGTGGCAAGCAGCCTATCCCTTTAGGTCTCTTTCTGGTATTTGTGGAATCTGCTCTGGAACAAATAGTTCACTTCCTGACCCCGTCCCCCTGACGTTTTCTGGTGAAGGAAGTCAACAGAACTTCTGAGGATGGGGGGAATGAAGGGAAAGAGACTAAATGTTTGTCACTGCAATTTAGAAACAGATGTCTTATTGCGTTTCCCTAAATTCGTAATGTGTAAAAATATGAGTCTACAGAAAATGTGGGAGAGTTTTTCACATTTCAGTAAGTCTGTAAGTCTTCTGTTGAGTACAACGGACTCAATTAAGGATGTTCTCACTGTTACAATGATTCCTGCATTAGTCAAACCAGGATGACAAGGTTTTCCATGTTTTCTGGAATATTTGCTTAGTGAAAAATAAACATCAGCCAAAGATAAAAAAAAAGGGGCATGTGTATGTTTTTAGTAATTATTTACAGACAGAACTTCTTTGTGTTGTCTTCTTAAACCTGTCTGTCCCGTCATATCTGCTGGATTCTTCTCCATGAACATCTCCAGGCATTGCCTTGCAGCTAGAGCGTGCACGTTGTTCACCATTTATCAATCAATCAAAGATACTTTATTGATCCCCGAGGGGAAATTCATGTTTCAGTACAACCCGTCCAGAAGCAGAAGTTACTGCACTGCAGCAAATGACTTTGAGCTGCTGCAGTTGGACTGTGTGGCTGTTTGGTTTTATCTGTTATATAAAACAATCAGAAAGGTCGTCTTCCACCTTGTTTCCATCAACATGCCCCCAGTCCTGGTTTGGCTCCAGAGCCGACCTCAGATCCTTTCTGGGCTAACGTCAGGGTCTGGGTCAGGTTTATGGAGACTCACCAAACCAACTAGATCAGAGTCGGTGTGGTATCTGCTCTGCTTAAAGGGATACAACACCCACAGAATGATGTGCCTTCATTTTCTACTCACCCTCATGCTGAGCAAGACTCTGGGGCACTTTTATAATATCTCAAATGCAGCCGGACATCCAGGGGGGTTTTCGACTTTCCTATAAAGCTGCTAACCGGAGCTTGAAACAAAAAGGTCCATAAAAGTTCACAAAAACTTGGCAATATTCCTCCATACTGCTCGTCCAATTTAATCCAAGTGTCCTGAGTGGGTAGCGTCCATAATTTACTCGAAACAACATAATTTGGTATATTTTTAGAGCCTAAACCGTAGAACATCGCACTTCCCCGATGAGCGTCCATGCGAGCTCACAATCGCATGAAGTTGCGGCGTTCAGCACCTACTTTACCGATCATGCAAGTGTAGAAGAAGAAAGGAATAAAAGAAAAGAATAAAGAGAAAAAAAGAGAAAAAGAAAAAAAGAATGAAAGAAGGAGAGAGAAGAAAAGAGAAGAAAAAACAGGACAGCGAAAAACAGAGAAGAAAAAAAGAAGTTAAAAAATGAAAAAAAAGAAGAAAAAAAGTGTAGAAGAAGAAATTCACTGTTTACATTGTACATAAGAGCGACCGAGCTGCTATTGATTTGAAAAAAAAGAAAGAAAGAAAGAGAAAGGGAAAAAGAAAAAAAAGAGACAGTGCACGTTCTTGTCTGGTTTGGTCTGCTGACAATTTTCTTGGTTTGTTATTGGTTTTTTTGTTTGTTTGTTTGTTTGTTTTTTACAAAAATTCATAACCAAAATTTTATTTTACCAAATTACAATTCCGTACATTTGTATTTATTATTACCTTTTCAATTTTGCTTTATTTGAATTGCTATTGTGAATTCAGCTGTATAGAACAGGTGTTTTTTCTACCTGGGCTGATTAAATTCAGCTGCTTTAGTTAATCGGTTGGAACAACTGCTGGACTGGAGTTTTACTTTTAGACGTCTCTGCTAGGACGGCACATAAACCTGTCATCTGCTCGTTCCTGAAGGAAAAAATATCCGACTGGTTAATGAAGAGTTAAGACACATGATGTTGTTGCTTTGGTGTGTGTTGATGCTGACCGCTGCTGTGTGAAAAGTGGCCGTCAGCACTCCCCTTTCTGTCCAAGCTGGACACAGTGACGCAGCGTTATGGTCCAACAATGCTGCATCAGCTCTGGTTCGTTCACCCAAAAACCCTCTTTATACAGAAAACTCAGATCACAGCTGGGCAGATGTTTTTAGCAATATTTCAACACTTTAAATGTTTGCACAGCTACAACTGCACAGTAAATGCAGCACTGCAGCCAGAACCAACTTGTAAATCTGAGAAATGATTGTTTATTTTCGAAGTAAATCGCAGTTAGGAGCAGATCTACACCTCCACATAATCCCTTTAGTCTGTTTACAATCAGATTAGCAAATTCAGTACAGTCTATCCGACTCTTGGATGGGAAGGAGAGAAAATATAGTGTTTTATTGTCCATCTGTCCTAAACTTGACATAATTGTACTGTAAATTACACTCTGAAGTGAAGGTTGTTTCCCTTTATTTGCTCTTAGCAGGTAAAACTTCAAAGCTGCTTTAACTAAATGATTTAAATGAAAAAAAGAGCTAAATAAACCCTAAATAGCTCACAAAACATAAAATCAAGACTGAAAGTATAAAATCTGAACAGAAGTCATAATAAACTAAACTAATTATAGCGTGAATCCATATTAAACTGAATGAAAATAATTTCTTTCCTGTAATTTAATTTCTACATCAAAGACTAAGAGCTTGGTCAACATTACTGATGCGCAGTGTAAAAAAATTTCAACCGATTCCGATAGCCGATAATTTTCTACTTCTCATGGATGATACTGAAATTAAAGCGGAAAATGTTGCAAAAACTGGATCTGGTGCGGATCTAGTGGTTTCTGGAGACGTCATAATGTCGCACGGCGGGGCGAGTTGGCCTTATGTTGCTCCCTTGCTCCACAGATTAAAGAAAAAGTAACGAAGACAAACAGCTTTCGGCAAACAGTGCCTCTTATATATCGGTCAATTAAACTGATAACTGTTTTATTTACGGTTTGATATTTCTTTATTTCCTCATTTCAGGGAGCTTTTGAAGATCTGGCAAGGGACAACAGATGAAAAGTCATATTTTGGCTAAATATGGCGTATTTAGAAGTATTTCTGCTTTTTTTTTGTTTTTGCTCTGGCCCTATCAAATAAACAAATGAAAAAGCAAAAAAATGTCGACTGATATTGGACCAATATTGATATTCAGTAGTGATGTCCGATATTATTGGCCGATATTGGCATTAAAATGTGAAATACTGGTATGGGTTTTTTCGAAATGTTGCAAGATTTCTCAACAGAACAACGAGATCTCGCGAGATTTTGTTTCATTAGCAGCAGTCCAGCATGTAGAAAAGTCCCTGTTATTCTGGAAGAACTTCATATCCCAGCATTCCTTTCAGAGTCATGTGACTACGGTGCAGCTGCTGCTGCTACAGACTGACTTGCTTTGAAGTTGCTTATAGTATGTCTGGTTTTAAGTTGTTTGTTAAGTTACCAAGTTGTCAAAAACATTAGAATTAGCTACATGTTGGCTAATACCTGCTAGTATCTGATATCTGGCAGCCAGATGTCCAAAATAAACTGCTCTGGCTGAGTTACGGAGATTTTGGGATCTTTGCTCTTGGAGCAGAATTCAGTTATATTTTACAAAACATGAGAGATTCAACCTCACAGTTTTCTGCATATATCGGTATTGGTTGATATTGGATATCAGAAATCAAGAGCTGGACAATGTCGGATATCGGTAAAAAAGCCAACATCAAACATAAATATCGGATATCAGTAAAAATGCCAATATTGAACATCCCTAACATTCCGTTTTAAAGCCGATATCGGTCAATACCGATATCAGGCTGATAATATTGTGCATCACAACATGCAAATTATTTTCCATGGATAAGCAATGTAACGATTACCGGTAAAATGGTTAACCGTGATCAAATTCCCAACGATTAGTAATACTGTTTCAAATTTTAATTATCGTTAAAACCGCGACTGATTACTCCCAGTGATGTTGTACACTGGCTGGAAAAGCAGCAGCAGTCGCAGTTTGCCATGTTTAATTGAAAATGAAAACATAGTGGAAGGCAACGAAGGCTCCCACGTGAACAGTCTTCTGGAGATTTTCCCCTCTTTAAAAAGGACAAAGTAGACATTTAGACCTATTTTGGATATTTTTAAAGATGCTGGGGGGTATTTCTATAATTACGCGATGAAAATGATAACCGTGAACATTTTGGTCACAATGACCGTGATATTAAATTTTCATATGGTTCCATCTCTACCATGGATAGGACTTAGAGAAGAGATTGTAATGTGAGGATAAGATGAGATAAGGACAGATCTGCCACAGAGAAGAAGAGGAAGGTTTACCAACATACAGGGATTTCTTCATTAAAGGTGCAGTTTGTAACAAAATCAAAGGTCAATGGTAGAAAAATGTGATATACAATTAAAAACTGTGTTTTTATTGCACTCTAATCTATCTATATGTAATTGTGTTACTAGAATCGCTTTTACATGTTTATTTTCTTTGAATGAGCCATTACTTGCTGGGGGTGCAAATGCATGGAGGCTGCCAAATTTGTGCGGCCATTTTTACTATAGTGTCTCTGAAATTGCTGAATCAGCTTTGGTGCAGTCATAGCTACACCTGAGACCACTGCATCCACTCACAGATGAAAACATCTTTATGTCTGGGAGAATTTTGGCCACTGACGGCCACCGTATACTCCCAACAGCACTTGGAATATAAAGTCATTGCCATACTCGTCTTTACCACTAGATGTCAGTAATTCTTATACACTGTACCTTTAAGTAAAATGTTAGGAGTTGCTTTGGTTCAGCTGATAAACTGCTAATTTTTCATATCGAGAGCAGTGCGGGATGTACGGATGTTGACTTTAGAGAATTTCTGTCCTGATGTTGTGTTGCTGATTCCTCTGCTGGATGGTGGTGGAGGTTGACCTGCAGCTGTCATGGTTACGCTCATTCTGGTACCAGTGCACACTGTCCACCTGTGCAGTTGCTCTGGAGTTAATCTGTCATTATCTGCAAACATGTATTTCACCTTCCAGCGAGGACCTCATTCCATTTGTGGATATGTTATAAAGATTTAAAGAATAATGTCTCAGAAAACAACTAAAGAGGAAAAATAAATGAAACCAGTTCAGAGTTTCATTTGAACACAAATCAACTGTAAATCTTCGATAATGAAGCTCAGTTCAACACACTGCTGGTGTTTATGAAAACGTTTTACACTGGGCGATGGAAACTGAAGATGAACACACTCAGGCAGCTCTGAAACATGACCAGTAAAACCACTGAGACTAGTAGAACCAGCAAGGTGGTGGTTTACAGACTGACTGTGTTGAATGTGGAGGCTGAAATGTGTGCTGGTGCTTTAGCTTTGCTCTGCTCCTCCATCCTCCTCCTCAGCATGAGGCCCCGTGGCAGCCATCATTGTTTTCCTCCATGTTCCTGTATAACAACAGGAAATGAAGCAACACTGACTCACTCGCTCTGGACGGCTTCAAAACCAAGTTTAGGAGTTTATAAATCGCTGTTTTCCTGTTTGTTCATCTGACTTTAAAGCAGATCTTTGGACATGACACCCCCGCCCCATTTCATAGTATCTGTCGTCCCTCCCCAGCACATATTCACATAACTGCATTCTTTATTTTCCACTTTGACCCCACCCTCTGCTTTAGATTGCTGTTTGTCCCATGACAGAATGCCATGGCTGCCTCAGTGGAGGTCATGGAGGGTCCTCTGATCCACTGGCTCCATCTTGTGGCATGAAACAGAAACAGGATGAGGCTGTGGTACTTGTTTGGAAGTATTTATATAAACTTGAGTACGGACCAAATCTATGAATATTTACTATTCAACTGTTTATTATTCAAAAAAAGTCATTTAGAGCTACAAATGTTTCCCTGCCCCTTAAAGAAAAGACAACTTATCATCTTTTTTTTTAAATGAATATTTGTTGTCATTTTTGAAAATCAAAACCACAGCTTTATCTCTACTTGTAGGTTGTGAAATTTGTATAAAAAAAAAACTTTTTCAAAAAGAGGATGGATGCATTTCCTTTTAAGGGATTTTCCTCGACAGGGACTGCGTGTCTCAGTGGGACTTACTTGTATTAATAAAGGTATTTTAAAAATCTAATAAAATGTAGTTATTTCAGGCTTTTGTGGATTACTCTCCTCTGAGAGCAAAGATCCCAAATTAGCTTTAACTCAGCCAGAGGAGTTCATTTTGGACATATGGCAGCCATTTATCAGATACTAGCAGGTATTAGCCAACATGTGGCTAATTATAATGTTCCTGACAACTTGGTAACTTAAAGAGGAAGTTCAGGATTTTTGACATAGGGCCTCATTTTCGAGTGAGCCAGGGTCCTACTTATCACATGAGACAGTTTTATCTTATTTTATCTTATATTCTTGTAACCGGGGGTCCCTGATGCTAATGCTAGCATAAGTCAATAGGAATCTGCCAGCCTGTCATTAATAACAACTGTATCCACTCCACAGAACATCCGAGGCAAATCAGTTATAGGACAGGACTATCTGTGTAAATGCTGTGTTAACAAAATAATATTACAAACAAAACTTACCTTGTATTGCGTTACATTTTGATAGTGTCTCAGCGGCAACGCATTTTTACTAGGGGTGCACCGATCAATCGGCTCAGATTTCCTTAATTTTGGGGGATCGGGGGATCGGCCGATCAATAAATGTAAAAACGATCTTTTCTACCGATCTTATTTACTTCCGCTAAAGTCACTTTTGGTGGTTTAAGTTTTGTTAGTTTGTCTTGTGGCTGATTTTATTTATCACTTATACCTTATTATATGCATTGCAAAATAAGCAAAATATTGTTGTGAACTTTATTTTTAGTAAGAGGCTCAAAGCCAGTTTGAAATGCAACCAGTTGAGCTAGTTTTGTGTTTAATAATGTGAAAAATGAGACTAAAGGAATGCAAATTATATTTTTGTAGTTTAGACAGCAATGCTCGCAACTTTTCATTTATATTTAAGAACAGTAGCTTGTGCAGTTAAAACTAGTTTGCATTGTACTACAGGTATTGTTTGTTAATAAAACAAAATTGGTACATTGAAGATGTTTGCTGTCAATTTTCAAGAAAAATTGGTATCGGCAAAAATCGGTATCAGCGGGTCAGATTTCTTAAAGATCGGCGATCGCTGATCGTCCAGAAAACTGCAATCAGTGCACCCCTAATTTTGACTTCTGGTATTTGGCAGTGGAGTGATATCATCTGCCGTTAAGTTTACGAAGAAATTTGGTTACAGTAGCAGCTACTATAAAAATGAACACTTATAAACCATGTTGCCTATTACTGTTCTTAATTCTGTAAACTAACAGCTATTGAAAATGTGTGAAGACTGTGGTGGCGTCTGTTTGTTTTGAACTGCATCGCTCTCCTGTCTTACCACCTGGAAGCAATCTATCTTTCCGCAGCTGGTGAAAAAGTAGTTCTTCAAAATGTAATGTGTAATTTGTGATGCAAGGTAACTTCTATTTGTAACATTGTTTTAACATGGCATTTACACAGATAGTCTTGTGTTATAGCCATAGACCGTTATTAGAGATGGACATAGTATCCGGTCTCGTCTGAATAGGGGAAAGTGAAGCAGTTTGGCGTGTCCCACCGTTGCCATCTTGCCGTGTCACTTGTGTCGTCACTCCCAGAAAATACTAAAATGTGCACAGCGCGGCCGCAGGGCAAATGATTGACAGCTAGCGTACTTTGAGCTAAATGCAATCCAAGCTAACTCGAAACTAACAGGAGCTAACAAAGATTAGCCTCCCAAGCAGTGGGATAAAGATAAGACATGTTTGGACTTGCTATTATCTGACTAAAAACCACCATTTTGCTACTTTGCTGCAGACTGAGACCTTACCAAGAGCAAACAAGGAGCTAACAAGGAGCCACCGGTTGGCAGGCCAGGCTTCCATGCCACATGTCAATCAGAAGGACACGCCCTTAATTATGTGTAATTTCAAGGTTAAATAACATCTAAACGGATAAGTTATAAAAAACATTCACCCCCCTCACAGTTGACATGAAGGTAAACTTGACCTATTAAACCTAAAATGATTTTTTGAACCAGGCTGTAAACATGATGACTTCTGCTGTGAAGTTGGTCTTTTTAACATGGGAGTCTATGGGGATTCGCTCTGTTTTGGAGCCCCTAGTGGATGAGGAAAGAATTACAATT
Organism: Atherinomorus stipes; assembly: GCA_023101725.1. Lineage (NCBI taxonomy): Eukaryota > Metazoa > Chordata > Actinopteri > Atheriniformes > Atherinidae > Atherinomorus > Atherinomorus stipes. The sequence continues at coordinate 71,004 of JALJCO010007255.1, read as the reverse complement.
AACAACTTGTTAACAACGGTTATAACTGATTTGCCTCAGGTGTTCTGTGGAGTGGATACAATTGTTATTAATGACAGGCTAGCAGATTCCTATTGACCTATGCTAGCATTAGCATCGGGGACCCCGGTAACAAGAATATGAGATGAAATAAGATGAAAATGTCTTCAGTGATAACTTGGACCCTGGCTCACTTGAAAATGAGGCCCTGTGTCAAAAAACCTGATCTTCCCTTTGAAACAACAACTTAAAACCAGACATATTATAAGCAGCTTCAAAGCAAGTCAGTCTGTAGCAGCAGCAGCTGCACCGTAGTCACATGACTCTGAAAGGAATGCTGGGATATGAAGTTCTTCCACAATAACAGGGACTTTTCTACATGCTGGACCGCTGCTAATGAAACAAGGTTTTGTTACGGAACAACAAAATCTCACACATCTAACGGAACCTAGAAAGAATTGTTTTTCAAAAATATCGGCCCAACAAAACAATACCGATATTTCCTGATATATTAATTAGGGGTGTGCCAAAATATCGATACACTGAAATATCGCGATATTTTGTGTTGAGATATCAAATCGATATTAAAAAACACTGTATCGATATTTTGCTAACGAAATCTCGCGAGATTTTGTAAGAGAACAGTGAAATCTCGCGAGATTTTGTTGTTTAATCTGCATCGGTTCAGCATGTAGAAAAGTCCCATTAGCAGTTAGTGCATTAGCACTGATATCTATGTGCAGTCTGCAGGTTTAGGTTAAACTTTAGACATGTTTAACCTGTCTAAAGTTTAATGTGTACTTTAAAATGTGTACATTTTAAAGTACACATTGAAATGTGTGTACAGGTTTTCATAGACCACCCAGTTGTTTGAGATTATTATGAAATAATGACTGAAATGTTTATTTTTTTATGCTCCCCGAAGAAGAACCACTGTGCACTTTGTTTTACTCTTTTGCTCATGTCATATGAATTGATGTCACTTATGTGCTTCTAAATGATAATATTTTTTAATTCATTTCATATGGATTCACACAAATACTGTGGTCTATCGTGGAAATATTTATTGCAATGTAATGATTTTTGCAGAATCACTGTATCGTGATGTTATCGATATCGTATGCAAAATATCGTGATTGTATTGTATCATGAGGCACCTAGTGATTTCCAGCCCTAATATTAATGCCAATATCGGCCGTTAGTATCGGTTGGCTGACAATACTGGGCTTCCTTACTTCTAGCAAAACCTTAAATAATCAAAGTTCTTCTCTGTATTTTAATCTTGTCTTTGCATGGAAAATTTTTCATTTAAATCCAAAACTAAATCTGGAATCCAGAGCAGAGAGCGACGGGGAGTAGAAGATAATTATTTTCTCCCCATTGACTTCCATTCATATTCTTTCGTCTCTTAGGTCTCTTGGGGCTAACCGGAAGGGGCGTGGCTTGGTGTAATGGTATGACCCTAGGCTGCCCTCACATGTGATTAGTCACTTGTTGTGCCAATTAAATTAAAGCCCCTACCTTCATGGGTTGGTATTATTCTAGATGCAGTTATACTGAGTCCATTTTCATCCTGTCATAGATTTATGACCCATCTCCATATTTACTGCCAGAATGATCTGTTGAAGATGAAGTCATGGGCCAACAGCTGAGATTGTAGTCGCTGCCATGTTGCGGTTGCTGGTTGGAGTGTGTGTGCACATTTGTGTATGTGTGAGGAGGAGGAGGGTGGCGGTGGTGAGTAGGTTTCCTATTTTTACCCTCACTTAACAACCTTAGATTACAACAGCTGTCTGGTTGAGTTTGGTCATAAATAGCCATCCTATCAGAGGAACCCCCCTTCCCTCAGGTCTCCTGCTCACTCTCCAGTCCTTCACTCCGATCACTCTTTCTTCAGACAGTTTTCCAGGACTATCATAACCAGGAAGTTGTGGAATTCCTTCACTTACAGGTAGACCAACATACTTGAACTCCTTTATGTAAGAAAAGTGTGTAAATGGAAAATGAGCGAGAAGTTTGGGCCTTCAGGCTTCACAGCTGTCAGGACTATTTTTAGATGTCCGTTAGCTACTGAGGCAGCATTAGGGACTTTTCCTTTTTCTTTTCCAACTTTTCTGGCATACTTGCCGTCTTTAACCTTATCAAATGACAGACCTTTAAAGGGTTTGGGAGTATTTTTTTCTTTTGAGCGTTAGTGGAGAGCTGCATGGAAGTATTCCCATTTAGTCCACAGCCAACAGGTTTTACCTTTCAGGTTTGGCTGAAGCAGCTTCCTGCTACCTGCTGGAGGTTTTCTTTACAGTACATGGCTTTTTTATGTGGACTTCTTTTTTTAAGAACTCAAGTCTTTGTTCCTCTCAGAAAGTTAGACTCTGCTGAAAATTTTTAAGATTGAGTTTGTAAGTAGAGCTTCAAAATGCAAAATGAAGAAACGGGAGCGAGAGACACAATCTAAAAAGTGATTCTGATTCATGGACCGGATACTCAGCAATCAAGATCATGCTCTTTTGTTTTGAAGTGTTTTATCACTTTAATATTTCTGTTGGGCCACAATTCAAAATCCATGTCATAATTTTTATATTATTTTTATTTATTGTTACTTTTGTCAATTTCATTTTATTTCACTGACTGATATTTTTTCCTTCTTTAATTTGAGGGTATGAATAATTTGAGGACAACTGTATAAATATTAATTAATTGTTCAGGTTTTCACTCCGAGTTTCTAGTTTAGATGCAGCGTTATCTTTAGAGGTGGAAAGTGACTAATTGCATTTACTCAAATTACTGTAATTAAGTAGTTTTTGTGAGTAATTTGTAATTTTTTGAGTAGTTTTTGACATAGGTTATCTTACTTTTACGCAAGTACATTTTTGACCCAAGTAATTTACTGCATTACTTTGGAAATGTCTTCCATTACCGGGTAAAAACTTAAATGCAGGGGGAGAAAATTCAGCCTGAACCAGTGTTTCTCTTCTTGTTAAAGAGATGAAGAAGGAAATCCTCGGCCGTATCTCTGCCAGTTCTCTGTGTTCAAACACAAACAAGAAATAATTCATCATGCAGATTCTACAAATGTGTCTATTGCTAGTTTTCAATGGGCAAAATATTCTGTGCAGTGTGAACCTTTATTTATTTTTCTTAAATAAGAGGTCAGTGGCTAATTTGTTCATTCAGACTGATTTATCTATTATTATTTCAGATTAATGACTAATTTTTGCGATTAAAAAAATACAAAAAAGAGCACAATTTTTATGTTAATAAGGAACAGCTCAGCATTTTTACCATCTTGGAAGCTTTGATTCAGTTTTATTTTCTCTTTTATTGTAGTAAATGTTTAAAAAATGTTTCAAATGTTTCAAAAACAGTGTTGGACTGGATTTATAACTCGTACTTGTTTTACTGGAAGTAACTGAAAGTAATTAAGTAACTTGTACTCAAAGTAAATTTTAGATTAAGTACTTTTTTACTTTTATTCTAACACATTTTTAGATGGGTACTTTTATTTGAGTAGAAACCAAGAAAAGTAAAGACACTTTCTCCACCTCTGGTTATCTTACACTTGTACCTATAAATCTGATGAAAATCAGCTGCCTTTGCTACTTAGCATCTCACTAATTTGGATATATTTACTTTAGTGTGGAAACATAAAAAAGCAAGACGGCAACTTGACATATCTGAAAAACCAGTGTTTCCAGGGTTCCAGGGTAAAACGTTCAGCTAAGATGGGAAGAGAAAAGTTGCTCCAGTTCATCATTCTGGCTGATCAATCTATATAACTTTGGAAAAGTCCGCTAGCTAAAATGCTACAATCCTGTGTGAGGATGTGACTCATATACAGAAGGTGAAAGAGGAGATGTTGATCTCCAGCTTGGGTTGTTCTGCTCATTCACTGCAGCTTGTTAAACATGACCTAACTAGATTTCCTCAAAAAGCCTGTTATTTTTTTTTTTCTTTTTATGATTTTCTAATGTTATATTACAATGAACTTCACACCAGCTGAATGAAGTGATTAGAGGCTGTAGTTTTCATTTGTAATGGCTGTTTTCTCAGGCTCTTACACCTTAAAGAAGGTGCAAAATAACTTGGTCCATCACCAGTTATCAATCAGGGCACATTTAGTGTCAGTGGATTCCTTATTCCTTAAATGTTGAACTGAGCTCATACTGATTGTCATCTCGGGGAGAAATGAATCAAATCATTTGGGGGGGGGGGTCTTGGACTCAAGCTGAACTAGTCCTTGTCTTGATAGTGTCTCGGTGGTCTTGACTACAAGACTACTTTCCAGGATGACCACACCTTGAGAAAGCAACAGTGCTGAACTTTCTCCATTTGTAGACCGTGGACATTTGAACGTGAAAGCTTAGGGGTTCACATACTTTTTCCCACCCTGTGCTGTAAATGTTTGCATGTTGTGTTCAATAAAAACATGAAACCATATAAATTTTTGTGCTGTAGTTTACGCAGACTGTGTTTGTCTGTTGTTGTGACATAGATGAAAATATGAACACATTTTATGTAGAAATCCAAATAATCCCATGGGGGTTCACATACTTTTTATTTCAACTGTTTTTGTTTCTACTGTTTACACAAACATTGTCCTGCATCGTTTTGTCTGATCATTGGTCATCTCCTTTATTTGCAGCTTCACCATTTGTCCTTTCTCAGCTTCATGTTCTCTTTCTGTTGTTGTCACAGCTCATGACAGAGAAACAGCCACCATGGCGTTCTCATCTCGGTTTTCCTTCTGGGAGCAAAAGGGAAGTTTCATCAGTTCATTCCTCTCTCACTGCATGGTGTTACAGAGTTTATTAACACCAAGGGCAGCAGCTCATCTGCTGTGCATTTGCAGTCCACTAAGGGTGCATTCACACCAGGATAGTCTCAGTCCGATTAGGTTCTCGGCTCAGTTGGTGGGTGGGGGGGATGTCCCGGACTGGGGTGGCTTTCACGCTACACTTTAGCCAAACCAGCCACAATCTCATCGCCTGATCTGCCAGTTTTTCGAAGCATATTACATAAGCTATTTTTATATAAAGTTGATGTAGTTTTTTTATACTTTTGTATGGCACTGGTCTACAGTACGGGCATATCCCAAAGCCTCCGTTGTACAGCTAACTACTTTAAAAAGCGCATTATTTTGTGAGTACTTGCTAGGAGCTGGGATATGTTTTATTCTGACCATATATCCATTAAGGCCCAATCTCAACTCCCCCCCACAGCCCTTCTCCTTCGTTTTCCGCATTCACATGTAGGGGTAGGGGTGTCTCCTGTTTGGACGGAAGGTTAAGGGTTATATACCCCCTCAAACAAAGGGTTTTCAGATGTACACTTCAAACAGAGGGATAAGACAAATTTGCGTAACACCTGGAAGATGGCTGCGATCAAGTCCAAAACGTCACCAATGTAAATATTTTCATCATAGATTAAGTTTTATGATGTATGAAAACTCTTGTCTAGTTTAAGGTTGTTGAAATAGTTAAGTCATTTTTTATTGTAAAATGCACATAAAAAACATCACTAGTCTAATGTTGGAGCTTCAGTAACATAAATGCTACCAGGCTGAAAACCAGCGGGGCTCTGTAGGCAGCCCTGATAATATACAGTGATAGTGTGAAAAACTTTGGCTACATCACTGCTGGTTTTCTGTTACATGGAGGGCGTTGTGGGATAGAACACAAGCGGGAATATCATGCACAAATCGCTCTTAATGTTAGCTTTGTAATGTTAATCCACAGCTGTGATGTGGCTTAATTTCTCAGGATTTCCGGCGACATGCAACTGCTTATATACAAACCGGCGGGGGTCACTGATGACATATTGAAGGGGTGTCCCAATTTGTAGGGGGTTGCCTTTTAACCCTTCCCCTTGTAGCTCCATTTTAAGTGGCGAGGGGTAGGGGTAAAAAAAGAGACGTGAGATTGGGCTTTAAGCTTTCATTTGTTGCCACTCCATGTTTGACCATGAGCCGTTTCTAAAGAAGTCCTACATGCATTATTATTTTGGTAGTATTTATCAACAGTGTCCAACATTTTACCCACAATGCCATGCTGAATCAAATGCAGGAAGTGGCAGTTGTAGTCCATTTACCGCATTTGATTAATTTCAATCAGACCAAGATTCATATTTGCAGGCAGATCGAGTCCACCTGTTTGGTCCAAAATTGTCCATTTGTTCATTCTCAATTCCCCAAACGAAGCGGAGTTTCCAAGCAAACAGACACTGATTTGAATCAAAAAGGCTGGTGTGTGTGAATGTGCCCTAAAACGGTTTTCAGTTGCATTGTGCTGCTCACCTGCTCTAACTTTTTACCACATTTACCATCGTGAACGGTTGATTGTTGCTGCAGAATATGTTAAATGCATCTGTTTTTGTAAGTGAATCTAAACTAGAGATGTTGCTTTAAAAAACAGCTCACTGCATGGTGTGAGTTTGGAAAAGGTTGGCCCAGTGTGTGATCTTCACAGTGTGGTGTTTTAGATCTCATTTTCTGTTTTATATCACATTTGTTATATAGATTAAAGACGAGAACAAGCCAGGCAGCAAAAGTGTAAGTCAATATTATCTCTCATTAAAGTTCTCAGATGGATTTCTGGTTATAGTTTTAAGAATCAACACAAAGGGATTTCTTTGTTGAAAATAAAATTCAGTTTTCAAATACTTTATTCTCCCTAACTATTCAATTTAAATAGTATTTAGTTTGCTAGTCATGTTGCATCCATATCTATCCTTCATACATGCAGCATGTATAGGAGATCTTTCATCTTCATTCCTTTTTTCTTTCCTCTCTGAGTAGCCAGAGAGCGATGGGCTGGCAAGCCGGGCCAAGTCAGTACCAGCTCTAGATCCTGGCAGGGGGTTGTTCAAAAACCCTCCATCAGGTTCCTCTGCAGAGCCAGGAGGCCGGTTCAGGAGTCCATCCCCACCAAAAGTCAGGATTCCTGTTCAAGTCCCACTGAAAAGCCCCGAGGCACCAACAAAGATGGAAAACCAGCCACCACAGAGTTCAGATTCAGTTATTACCAGTGAGCAGAACGGAGCACGCAGTAAAAACATGGTCAACGGTCATGGTAACAGTCCAGGGACCATCGCCAACCCGACTGATTCTGCTGATGACCAGAGTTTAACACGAAAGAAAGTCGTTAAGGTGGTTCGTCGTGTTGTCAGGAAGGTTTTACCTGCAGAAGAAGATGAGGTCAGTGTGCCATCGCAGAAACCAAGCAAGCTTCCTCCACAGCCAGTCATAGCAGCTCCAGCAACAGCATCGAAGGCTCAGACATTGTCTGGGTTCTCCTTTAAACATGATGTTATCAAGACTGAAGACAAAGACGAGATTTCAGGAGGACTGATGAACATGCTCAGAGGCAGGACGGGGGAACCCCGTCCACGGATAACCAGGAAGGACCGACTAGAAAAGGCAGAACTGGAGAAGCAAAATGAAAAGAAAAACGAGAAAGTTGAGCTGGAGCAGCAGAAAGAGATGAAGGAGGAGATGAAAGTAAACAAAACCACTCAGCAGTTACAGGATCGTAATCCCAGAGGTTCTGATCCAGCTGTCAAAGAGGTCTCGTCTCCTGCGTCCACTGAAAACCATCCAGCTCCAACGTCTTCTTCAAAACCTGCTCATTCCAGACAGTTTTCTCTCCCATCTGTGATGGGCTTTATTCCATCTCCCAAATCCTCATCGACATCACCTTCAGTATCTGCATCCAAACCAGCGGCTGCCACGAAACCCACCCCCAGAAATCTTCTTTCTACTGGCCCATCTGCCCCAAAGGCTTCCCTTCCATCTCCTCAATCAAATCAAGACCCGAAATCCTCTGTGCTTACATCAAATCCAGACCCTAAACCTTCTGGACGTACATCTCCTCCATCACATCCAGACCCGAAACCTTCTGTGCCTACATCACATCCAGAACCTAAACCTTCTGTGCCTGCATCACATCCAGACCCTAAACCTTCAGGACTTCGATCCCCTCCATCAAATCCAGACCCTAAACCTTCTGGACTTCAATCTCCTCCATCAAATCCAGACCTTAAACCTTCTGGACTTCGATCCCCTCCATCAAATCCAGACCTTAAACCTTCAGGACTTCGATCCCCTCCATCAAATCCAGACCTTAAACCTTCTGGACTTCGATCCCCTCCATCAAATCCAGACCTTAAACCTTCAGGACTTCGATCCCCTCCATCAAATCCAGACCTTAAACCTTCTGGACTTCGGTCCCCTCCATCAAATCCAGACCTTAAACCTTCAGGACTTCGATCCCCTCCATCAAATCCAGACCCTAAACCCTTTGGACTTCGATCTGCTCCATCAAATCCAGACCTTAAACCTTCTGGACTTCAATCTCCTCCATCAAATCCAGACCCTAAACCTTCTGGACTTCAATCTCCTCCATCAAATCCAGACCCTAAACCTTCTGGACTTCGATCTGCTCCATCAAATCCAGACCCTAAACCTTCTGGACCTCGACCCCCTCCATCAAATCCAGACCCTAAATCTTCTGGACTTCGATCCACTCCATCAAATCCAGGCCTTAAACCCTTTGGACTTCGATCCACAAATCCAGACCTCAAACCCTCTGGACTTCAATCTCCACTCCAGCCCAGTCTAGTTTCGTTGCCTCCGTCATCAGGAGTAATTCCCATCCAACAACCTGCTGTTGGTCAGCAACAGGTACAGTTGGTCGTATTCTGCATGTTGGGCCCGCTCATGGACCACCTGTGTGTGAAGTGCATGGCTATTTTCAACGCACACTGCAGCGATTAAAAAAGAAAAGTGTGCAACATTAGTATAGCACAGTTTGAGCCACTTTAAAAAAAAATTTTTTTTTTACAGAAGATTAAATGAGTAAAATACAATAGAGATCTGTCTTTTGTTTCACTTGGAATAATCCTGTTTATACCACTTCTGTTGGACTAGCACTGGTTTATCAGAAAATACATGTTTTTATAGAAGAATATATCAATGTTCTTCCTTTCCTTTTAGGTTGTTCCCTCACAGGGGTGTCCACAGCTAACCATCTGCCTTAATTTAACCCTATGCTTTCCATCCTCTTCTCTGAACCACCTAACTTCATGTCATCTCTCATTATATCCATAAATCTTCTCTTTGATCTTCCTCTAAGACCAGGGCTACTCCAATTAGTCCCATGAAGAATACAGTCTGGCAGGTTTTCAGTGCTTCCTGCTCCATCATGCATGACTCAAATTACATTGATCCAACAGCCAATGAAGTTCTGCACAATGACTCATTAGTTTGAAAGAGGTTTGTTGGAGCAGGGAAACACTGAATAACCCTACGTCAGACCTCCTGCCTGGTAGATCTAATCTCAGAATCCTTCAACTGATATATCCACCATCCCTTCCTTAAACAAGTGCTGCATCATTTTGGCATTCACACATTAAATAGCAAAAAAAAAAAAAAAAAAAACTCAATTTAGGGGGCACTACTTACTTTTTCTTAGGGAGAAAGAGTTGATATGGCTCATATTAGTAAAATGAAATTAGTCTCACACAATACCCTCATAGACTTCTTGTTTGAATTGACCATAGAGCCACACATGAAACCATGCACAACTAGTTGAATAATATGATGTATTTATTAATTAGTTTTTAAGACACATATAATAACCTATATACATATAAAACATAAACAGAAAACGTGCAAATTTGATGTTCAACCAAAGTTACATCATAACAAGTGAAAAACTTAAATTGAAACAAAAGTTCTGAGAGGTTAATTGATTTGTGATCAAGAGAATGAAAGAGAATATCTAATTCTGACTAAACTGAATAAGATGTGTTCAATAAGCAGTAGGTCTAGATTAAGGACTAATCATGAGAGATTAATTCACCATCACCAGTCTCGTTACGAGAGTGATTTATCCTATCAGAGGTTCCGTATTTGACTGTTCCTCAATCCTTACAAAGCAATTTCAGGTGGATGGACCCTGAAAACCTTCCCAATCTCCTGAAATTTGTACGTGGATATATTAAAATATTTAACGCTTAAACTACCAACTGCCAAACTAGTTCGGCTCTCTTAAGATTCCTACCAACTACCCAGGTTTTTCGGCATCCGGTATTTCCTGGGGGTTTTAACGCCTCGTCAACTCGGCCTCTATTGTGCAAATGCATCCAGGAACACAGCGTGTTCTTGTCATAATCAGCGTGTAATACATGTATTCAGCTCAAGTTATAATGATCCTGGCACTCTTTCAGATCAGATGTACAAAATGATTTTACAATAATAGTGTCTGTGTCTCACATCTCTACATTAGATAACGCGTCTACACGCTGTCAGCTGTTTACTGTTAGAGCATGTGTAGACCTTCCGTGCTTGAGATTGCTCTAAAATGCCCAAATAACAGATAATGACGCAGTGAATCGTAACCGACACAGACTGCCCACGACGACGGGAAAAAGTAGTTTGAATGTGTGTTGAGTGTGTGGTGTTGAAAAAACAAACAAGCAAACAAGCATGACGGGGCTTCTAAACTAGTATTTTGTTGAACACCCTTTTGAGACAGTCACTACAATCAAGTGTTTTCTGTAACATCCAATAAGACTTCTGCACCTGTTGACAGGTATTTTAGCACACTGTTCATGAGCAAGGTGCTCTTATTACTCTGGAACAGTTCTGTGTTTGTTTGTTTTTTTTTAATCATTCTTTTCAACCTCAATTTATAGGAATAATTTTATTCCTATTGATAACAGGAGGAGCTGTTTCCGTATTTGGGGCTGCACGGTGGTGTGGTGGTTAGCACCGCAGCCTCACACTAAAAAAGGTTGCTAGTTCAATTCTGGGGAGGGGTTTCAAACAATTCCAACAGTAGCCTTCCTGTGTGGAGTTTGCATATTCTCCCCGTGTATGCGCGGGTTCTCTCCGGGTACTCCGGCTTCCTCCCACCATCCAAAGACATGCATGTTTGGTTAATTGGCTAAATAGTCCCTAGGAATGAATGTAAATGTGAATGGTTGTCTGTCTCTCTGTGTTGGCCCTGCGATGGACTGGCGACCTGTCCAGGGTGTACCCCGCCTCTCGCCTGATAATAGCTGGGATAGGCTCCAGCAACCCCGCGACCCTGAATTGGATAAGCAGTACAGAAAATGACTGACTGACTGACTAGTTTATAATTGTTCCCTTCCCACTGTGCAGTAGCCCTATTCAACAAAACTTTGTCTAAAGTTCACCATTATAATATCATCTTGGCTTAAGTGCATGCAGCTTTCTCAGTGCTGAGTCATGCAAAGAGCTGGACAAATCTTCTAACTCATGATCATGAGCAAAGAAGTTCTACTAAATACGGAAAGTTTTCTTAAAGAGCTGAGTCTTTAGCTTATCTTAAAAGTTGGTACGGACCCTGCAGATCCGACAGAGTTTGGTAGGTCATTCCACCATCGAGGAACGATAGAGGAAAAGAGCTCTGGATGAAGGAGTGAAGGTAGGCAGGAGTCATTTGGGTTATTGTTTGGTAGCCAGAAGCAGAGCTTTGAACTTGATGTGCTGCAATTGGAAGCCAGTGCAGAGAGATTAACAGCAGCAGAGATTAATGAGCTCTCTTGTGCTGGTTGAGGACCAGATGTGCTGCTGCATTCTGTATCATCTGCAGAGGTTTAACTGCACACGCAGGGAAGCCGACCAAGAAGGAATTACAGTAGTTAATGCGTGGTATGACCAGAACCTGGACCAAGAGGGGTGCCGTATGTTCTGTCAGGTAGGGTCTGATTTTCCAGATGTTGTAAAGAGAAAATTGGCAAGAATGGGAAACCCAGGCAACGTGGTCTTAAAGGTCAGCTGGCTGTCTAACATGACACCAAGATTCCTAGCAGAGGACGTGGGCACAAGTGTGATGGAGTCCAACTGCACACTTATCTGAGGAGGTAAGGAAAGACTGACTGGACAGACGATAAGCTGTGACGATCTGGACCCTTGTCCTTGCCGTGATACTCTGAAGGATCTTCCTGTGTGGTGAGACATGAACCACAAGAGAACAGATCCTGAAATGCCAAGCTTTGAGAGAGTGGAGAGGAGGATGTGGTGGATGACCATGTCAGAGGCAATGGACAGGTCCAGCAGTATGTGGACTGAGGAGAGACCAGCGGATCTAGCAACCTGTAGTGACTCAGTAACTGACAGAAGAGCAGTTGCAGTTGAGTGGCCCTGCTTAAAGCCTGACGGATATGGATCAAACAGGTTGTTGTCATGAAGGAACTGTGAGACCTGACTAAAGATGGCTTTCTCTAGAAGTTTAAACATGAACACGAGCAGTGAGATTGGCCAGTAGTTTTCAGCCTGGGCAGGGTTGACTGTAGGTTTTTTCAGCAGCGGGGTGACCCAAGCTTGTTAGAAGGCACCAGATTTAAGAGAGGAGTTAATACTGTAGTTAAAGACTCACAACGTAACTTTTAGACCTTAAAATATACGATTCTGACTCGTTTTGATGGCACACCAACATTCATTATGCACATTTTTGAGCCGTCACTGCCCAGAGGCGTCCTGAGGCTCAAAAACTGTTCTTTGTAACTGTTGCGTCCGGGACAAGGTCATGACGTTGCAGTCGATAATTGGTTGCGCACCGCGTCACTTACTCGCAAGCCGATATGAACCAGAAATGAACACAGAGCGTGTTTTGAACGCGCACCATGTCGGATTCGGCAAAGAACTTACCGGAGGAAGAGAGGAAAAGAAAGTTTCCTGGCTGGAGTGAGCTCACAGTACAGGTATGATGAAGATAGGGGGCATGTCATTGAGAAAAATGCTAAAAGTTCCGTTGTGGGTTTTTAAGGTTTGACAGTAGGTAGAATATTCTGCAGGATGTCAGTAGGAACAGAATGAAGGGTAGAAGTCATTGGTTTTGAGTCAACTAGATCCTTAGAGACTTCATCCTCACTTAGAGATCGGAAAGAGCAGAGAGAGGCACCAGTAGCCGGCTGAAGCGGGCTGAGATGGTCAGGCTCAGAACTGGATACTGATAGTAGCAACCTTCTCAGTAAAGTAAACCCAGTGGTTGGCTGAGCAGGTGGTGGAGAGAGAAGAGAGTTAAACATCATGCTCCTCCCACAAATATTACAGCTTGCAATAACTTCTTTCAGGAGGAACAACCATTGTCCTTTTAACTTTCCAAAAGCCATTTCCACAACTGACTGTGCATGGCTCATCTGGTAGTTGTAGGTTCATTGTTCATGAGAGTCTACCTTTGTCTGAGAAGGGCTTCATCAGCCACTTTTGCATTTAGGGATCACCAATGAGTCCTGTGAAACCTCACTGCCAGATATGGTGACCTTGTTTTGCTCCAGTTACTGGTCAGTATAGGCTAAGTTGAGCTATATGTTAGGGCAACATTGCCATTGCGTTTCTTCTTAAACAGGCTTAAGACAGCCAGCTATGAACAGATGACTTGCCCATCTGTGGAAGTCTAGCCAAGTTTGGAAGGACAAGAGCAGTACTTGTAAGGGCATAACTCCTCCATACTAACAGTCTCTGCCTGAGTGCCTGAGTCCTTCTTTCTTCTCCTCTTGGCAGGCATATTCAGTTGCATAACGATGTTTTAGATGACGTTATGATGCAGCACTGACTTGGCTTTGGAAGCATCACAGTGGAACCAGCTAAGCACTAGCACCAGTACCAAACCAGCACCGGTTCTTCATTGGTTGAAATGGTATGGAGAGACAATCGACTCACATAGTTACGTGTGTGTGTGTAATATATGGTTTTACATGCATAACTTGTGCATGTGCACCCCATAGAAAAGGGGTATTACTGATGTGTCCAGCTTCTGGATGTTACAATTAGAGACCACATAATGAGATGTTATTTTAAAGTTTCAGTTGACATTTTGAACAGAACTTAAAGGGGAAGTTCAGGATTTTTTGACATAGGGCCTCATTTTCAAGTGAGCCAGGGTCCTGCTTATCACTGGAGACAGTTCCATCTTACTTCATCTCATATTCTTGTTACTGGTGGTCCACAATGCTAATGCTAGCATAAGTCAATAGGAACCTGCTAGCTTGTCATTATTAATCACAATCGTATCCACTCCACAGAACACCCGAGGCAAATCAGTTATAACACAAGACTATCTGTGTAAATGCCTTGTTAGCAAAATAATGTTACAAATAAAACTTACCTTGCATTACAAATGACAAATGTCTCAACTTTACACTTAAGAAACAGTGGGGAGGAATTAGGCTTAAATTTGTGGCGTAGATAAGAAGAGATGTGGGCCCTATGGAGAATCAAGAACTGAGTCGCCTTAACTCTATTACAAACACACAATGTTGTTACATTCCCTCAAATGTCTTTCCATTCATCGTCAGTCGTAGCACAGTTGAGTGCTAACAGCAGAGTACACCGTTATGATATTATAAAACATTCTAATTGAGCTTCTTGATTTGGTAATGAAAATTTATCTCTGTGTCTGATATATCCTGTCCCATCTATGCATACTTTAAATATCCACACTTCATTTATTGCTTAAAAATCCACGATTATCTCCAAATATCTCCAAAAGCTCTGCTACTTATTCCCTGCTACCTTGTGTGCAGATTTAGGTAGAGGCGAAGCCGCGAATGATACACTGCCAGTAGTCTTCGCTACAAGCAGACTGAAGTGCGGGTTTTTAGGGTGGATTCGGAGGCTTTCGAAATGGTACAGTATTTGGTGCAGTGCTATGATGTATGTCAAATCTGCGCTTTGAAGTGCGTAGACTGAATTGAGAAACAGCGGACCTATCATATGAAAGCAGAGACTCTGCTACAAAGATGTCTGTCTCATCATTGTGGAACGAAAACTCTGGAAGCTAGCACCCATAATCAGATATCAGCTCTTACTTTTGCTGTTTTTATTCCAGCTCCAAAAAACTCTGCTAATGTGTTCTCCTATGACTCTGCCTTTGTTTAAAATGATGACTTTAAAGTAGTTTTATGAATGAGTACTTGTTATTAGGGCTACTTTACTAATTCCTAGCTATCCTCTGGTTTCCACTGAAAGTAATCTAGATTTCTTTTGAGAGGAGATGCTGTAACATTTACATTTTGAACTGTGTTCTGAGTGAATTTACTCTAACATAGTAACATACACTACTCACGGGAAGTTAGGGATGTTTGGGTTTTTGTACGATGTCAGAGTAAACCTAACAATAAATTCTTTGAGATGGAGGAATTACCACATCATAGTTCCAGTTAAATGTCTAACATTCATGATGTAATCTCAATGAGGTGTGAACATTTGACATTTTCCTTAAATTATAACCGAAAGTTGAATATCCCTAACTTTTTGTGAGTAGTGTATATCTTGATTCTAACACTTCTGTAGTAATCGTGCATGTCTTTCTCTCTTTTGAAAGCCAAGACCCTTGCTGTCATTATGTTGTTGTGAAGATACTCTTTCTTTATTTTGGGTATATCAGTTGAGACAGGAGGCAAAAAAAATGACCTTTCTGATAAAGAGATTAGGGCAAGGGTTCATATGGGGTTTTGTTTTCTTTCTGTAGTTGTCTGTCTACTGATCTGTTTAAGTAAAGATGAAAATGGCTTCATTATTCCCAAAGGTTCTACAGATTTAGCATAGATCAGTAAATAAACTGTAATCAGGTTAATGGAGCAGTTTGATGACCTTTGATAAACATTTTCTGAATCAAACCTGCTTTTCCTCGACAGAGTAAACTGCTCTTTATTGACATGTAGTCTAACTAGGGATGTATATCAATACCGGAATCGTTTGGTACCAGTTTCTAGTCTTAATGCCCCCCCATACCGTTAAGATTCTGGACAAACAATACTCTTATTGATACATGTTGAACTTCTACCTAATAGTCGCTGAATCACACTGGTGGAGTAAGACAAACACACTTCACTTATTCCAGTGGTTCCCAGGCTTTTCCGGCAGGGCCCCCTTTTCATTGGCCTACCTTCACCTACCTTTGCGCCAGGCCTCTTCAACACAGTCTGAACATAAATATGTTGCTTTTTCTTAACAAAAGTGGCCAAATGGCCAAAAACTGGCAAAGGTGCCTCCATTGCACTGTTCTGTTTATGTATGGTTTTATCTTCTGTTAGAAATGTTTATGTCCTGATCCTTGTGGGAATTTAAAAAAAAACATTGAATCTTTTAACATCTTGTAATGTCTTTATTGTTTATTCTTAATTTTATTGTAGTGTCAATAAGAGTATCAATAAATATCATTACCAATAAGGAGTATTGATATTGGTATCTGGGTTGATGAAATCATAACAGTATACATCCCTAAGTCTGACACCGTGTTGAGTTGTGGAGACAATATGTCATTTTTATCTGTGAGTCCGTCTTTCATGCTGATCATAACTGTCGCTTTGACTTCCTCATGCTGCCAACATTTCCAGGGATCCGTGGACGAGGATCCGTTTTCCTTCCTCCAGGCAGCTCATGCTGCAGCTGTGCAGTCCCAGGTGTGACCTGCCTGAGTGTAATTAATCAATCAGCTGCATCGCATCGTCACCCTTCCTTGTGCTGTGCTTTGTTTCATGAGCATGTTTTCCATAAGAATTCACTTGCATTAAAACTGTTGTTGTAAATATTGTGTTTGTTCCATCCTATCTCAAAATGACCGTTCCCTGGTCGTTTTGTTGTTGTTTTTTTAACTGAGGTGTCCCACCCCCCCCCATCCACCCCCCCACCTTATGTTAAAGTGTGTGGTCTTGAGTTTTTCACCTCCTGCAGTGAACCACTTTGTGTTTTTAACATCTCAGCATGTGCTGTGATGAAACTGGAAACACTGCTGATCTCAGAACGGTTCAGAATGGCCACACAGTGGTGAAGAAATGAATTTCTTTCTTCCAGCTCTCTATTTATTTTGATCTTTGTTATTTTAGGTAAAGACAGAGGAGCAGATTGCAGCAGAGCAGACCTGGTATGGATCAGAGAAAGTCTGGCTGGTTCATAAAGATGGCTTCTCTTTGGGTGAGATTCATCTTTTTTTTTTCATTTAAGTTTTTACCTTTTTGGGGGGGGGGCTTTAACAGCTAATTTTCTTTATGTGATAGATAGCATCATCACTCATAGTATCTGCTATAAAGCCTCTTTCAGACTTGCACTGGAAAGCGGTAATATTGCGGAATCTGTCCTTTATAACATCTTCATTCAGACATGGGTTCCGATCTTTTTTTTTTTTTTTTTTTTTTAAAGGATTTTTAGGGCACTAGTAGCCTTTATATGATAGTGTATAGCGACAGGAAAGGGGCAGAGAGAGTGGGGAGAGACATGCAGCAAATTTCTGGATCTGGAATCGAACCAGGGCCGACTGCGCTGAGGAACTGTAGCCTCTGTTCATGGGGCGGCTGCTCAACCAACTGAGCTAAACACCACCCCATGGGTTCTGATCTTTTAGAGTAAGTCCACATGAAGCGGCACGTTTGAAAAGACTAGTTCGTTTAAAGAGTGGATGGACTTTACCGCTCATGTTCCGCAATGCAAGTCTGAAAGCCGCTTAAAGGATTTTTTTTTTTTTTCAACCTGGACCTCATTTCTAGGAGTATAAATGAGCATTTACTCACCGGTAAAATTTCTTCATCACTTTGAGTCCTTTGGAAGATATTACGTTGAGTCGCCCTTCAGTGTACATCCAGTATAATGGGAGAGACGAGGCAGTCACTGTAGAAGACATTGTCTCCAGCAAAACTTCTTGATTTTCACCAATACTTTAAGTAGAATGAACGAACGAATGAACGAGTATTGTCCCGTTAGTCCAGATTTATCTTTCCGTTAGTTATCAGGGTGTTCTACACTTTTTTTGAGGCCACGTGTTCACGATGTGCACTTCTGTAGTACAGCTGAGAAGAGCACCTCGCCATCCAGACAACAACAAAAACACAATTTGCGAAACTCTGAATTCACAGGACAATAGTACTGTTTCTTTTGTTCATTCTACTTAGAGCATTGATGAAATGAAGGAGTTTTGCTGCAGATAATTTTTTATGTAGTGGCTGCCATGTCTCCGCCATTTTACTGGATGTATGCCAAAGGGCAACTCAATGTAATATATTCCCAAGGAGTCAAAGTGATGCAGAAACTTTACCGGTGAGTAAATGCATGTATATATCCAAGAAATAAGGTCCAGGTTGAAAAAAAAAAAAATTTATCCTTTAGGTGATAAAAGTTCCTCTGAAAACTTTCCCCCAATTCCAATTCCTATTTTCAGCCCTAGCCCTTCCCCTCCGTTTCAAGTACTAGGGATTATATTATTCCCCTAAGAAACGGGGAATCCTCATGCGTCACCAATAGTTTTCCTTGGTGCTGTAAACTGACAGTATGGCTGTTTCCATAAAAGTTCGCAATGCCGTCTGCGGCAGCAGTAATCTCCCTTTCCTGCATTATTGGATTATCTCTTTGGCTTTCGGCCAAAAATCGTAAAAATGAAAGGAAAAGAAGGTGTTTCTTTGACTCAAGCTTAACATAACCGTTACGTTACAGACATGAGCAGATGAAAGTAATCAGTAATTTTTCTCATTTGTAATAAAACTGTAATGCATTAAAGCATTTCATGTTTTATTTACAAAAAATACTCACATTTGTGTGTTTCTTTGGCTGCCGCTGATGATTTTCTCGCCATTTTTCCCATATTTTGCATGAAATTGTGGGCAATATCATACAACTTGTTTTCTAGTGTGCCCCTGAAAAATCTCTGTTTTGAGGGCCGGAAAGCCCCACCACTATCCCCCTCAGTCTGAACCAGAATCAGGACACCACTATCCCCTCACGTGAACGCGCAAAATGAAGGGTTCGGGCCAAGGGCTAAGGGGGGAATTGGAATTCACTCTTTGTCTGCCTTGTCTTGGTGAACAATAGGTTTATTTGTAACATGCTCTATTATATATATGCAATATGGTGTGATGGTTCACACACCAGTCCAAGACTGGAGGGTACAGAGTATACTGGGCCAACAGGTTTGGGCTTCACTCAGAAAAGCTTTAAAATTTCAAAAACATTAAAAAGAAAAAAAAAATCATTAAAGCCTGATTCATCCTCAACAAAAGCTTCCCCCTCAAATGGGGCGGGGATGTCTTTGTTTTACGTACAAGAAACAATTGACCCCGATCATTTCAAATTCAGTTTCATGGGGCAGTGGTTATTATGGATGGAGGTGAGTTCTACTTGTTGCTCCTTGAACCCAGAAACTGACCCAATCATCTGAATCAGTGCAGAAGATTAAAATCTGATCGGAAATGGTTGCTACCACCGTTTAAATCAGTGTTTGTACTGTTCACACCGACCCTGAACTCTGATTATTCTCAGGCCAGGCTGTTATTTTGAATGAATGAATGAATACTTTTATTTTAGTTTAGAAACAAATAATAAATTAAAATGATATTTTTACAATACAAAGATTTTCATACAAAGATAGAAAAAAAATCATTCCCCATACAAAACTGGCTACAGTAGACAACAAACATGTTTACATGGAGCTTTCATTCAGTCTCTTTCTTTGTCTCAGCTTTGAGGACAAACAGTTACTTCAGTTTTTGGTAATAATGATTTTAGATTGTGGATTTAATCATCTCAGAAAATCTCTTTTTGTATAACTAATGTACTCACCCTGTATGATCTGTCATGTAACATCAGCCACTCTTATCTGATCTCGATTAGAAATCATTTAACATCCACAGTGTGAGAAAAACCTGTTCCTCTCATTATTTCCTGTGAAAGGTGTTTCCAGACCACCTGGACCTGATTCACATACAGTATTTTTATAGCTGAAGGAGAAATATGTTGGCTGTGGTTGTTGTGGCTGTTATCTCTGTGCTGTGGTCTGATTATCTCAGCTGTAGAATAAAAGCTTATATACCAGCAAAGACAAACATGTAGACAGGAGTATGAGCTACTGAAAATGTTATCAGTCATCTGTTTTCTCTTCCAGCCACTGTGGTAAAGACAGATCCTGCCTCGCTGCCAGAAGGGAAGGTGAGGGTTAAACTGGAGCATGATGGGACGATACTGGATGTGGATGAAGATGATGTAGAAAAGGTAAGAACAGAGTCAGAGGCATGAGATTAGAATAGGACTGGGTGATAAACCGAAAATTTACAGACACAGAAATTTACAGTGTTAACCGACATCATTTTGCCCATGTCAGTATATGCGGTGTTTTAATTAAATAAAATTGAAATTCATTTTTGGCTGTTTATCATTCGGCTGTGCTCATGTCCCTTTAATCCAATCCAACTTTATTTGTAGAGCACTTTAAAAACAGTGTTGACCAAAGTGCTGCACATAAACTAACAAATAAAATACAAATTGCATAAATAATACAGAAAACATAAACAATAAGAAACAGTAAAAATTCAACTGTCAATCAGAGTAGAAACGCCAAAGAGATGAAATGAGTTTTCAACAGTTTTAAAAAGAGGAAGTGAATTTGCTTGCCGAATATTCAGCGGAAGCTCGTTCCACAGTCGCGGAGCAACCGCTGAAAAGACTTGGTCACCTCTCAGCTTCCTTCTAGTTCTGGAAACAACAAGGAGAGCCTGATCTGTTGACCTCAGAGAGCGCAAGGGGGAGTAAGAAACAAGCAGATCACACAGGTACTGAGTGGCCACACCATGAAGACATTTAAAGGCAAATAAAAGAATTTTGATATCAATACAAAAGTGCACAGGGAGCCAGTGAAGGGGCTGAAGAATGGGGGTTATGTGGTCAGATGCACGTGATCAAGTTAAAAGGCGAGCGGCAGCATTTTGGACCACCTGCAGTCGTGCGAGGGAGGTTTTGCTGAGTCCGGAGTACAGTGTATTACAGTAATCTAAGCAAGTTGTGATAAAAGCATGGATTAAGATTTCAAAGTTATGCTGAGATAAAACAGTTTAACTTTGGCAAATTGCTACAGTTGAAAAAAGCTGGACTTACAACAGGACTGATTTGGGCATCCAATTTCAGAGCAGAGTCCATCTTTCCTCCCAGGTTAGTGACAGTGGGACACACAAACTGAGATAAATAGCCCAGCTCTATAGGACGGACATCAGCTTGGTTGCTGGGAGAAAATAGAATCACCTGAGTTTTTTTCCCATTAAAATGCAAAAAATGAAAAGCCATCCATGCATTTACTTCTTCCAGGCAAGCAAGAAGGGCTTTGGACTGTGAAAGAGGGACATAAATTTGTCTGCCATCTGCATAGCAATGGAATGGCACATGTGTAATATAGACCCAAGAGGCAAAAGATATTACCAAAACAGTAGAGGTCCAAGAACAGACCCTTGGGGTACTCCACAGGTCAGAGGGGCTGAGGAGGACATGGCATCTCCAACCTGCAATGAAAAACTTCTCCTGGTTAGGTAGGACCCAAACCAGGAAAGAGCTAGGCCTCGAATTCCTACCCTGTTTTCCAGACGAGCCAATAAAATCTGGTGGTCTACTGTATCAAATGCTGCTGTGAGGTCCAATAGCAGAAGAGCAACAGTATGACCAGAGTCCAAAGCCAAGAGGATATCATGTAAAACATTGATCAATGCAGTTTCAGTTAGGGGTGCACCGATTGATCGGCCAGCCGATCGACCGGCTCCGATTTCCATAATTTTGGGGGATCGGGGATCAGCCGATCAATAAATGTAAAACCGATCTTATCTACCGATCATATTAACTTCGCTAAAGTCATTTTTGGTGGTTTAAGTTTGTTAGTTTGTCTTGTAGCTTATTTCATTTATTATTTAAACCTTTTTATATGCATTGCAAAATAAGCAAAATATTGTTGTGAACTTTATTTTTAGTAAGAGGCTCAAAGCCAGTTTGAAATGCAACCAGTTGAGCTAGTTTTGTGTTTAATAATGTGAAAAATGAGGCTGAAAGAATGGAAATTGTATTTTTGTAGTTTGGACAGCAATGCTTGCAACGTTTCATTTATATTTAAGAACAGTAGCTTGTGCAGTTAAAACTAGTTTACATTGTGCTACAGGTATTGTTTGTTAATAAAGCAAAATTGGTACATTGAAGATGTTTGCTGTCAATTTTCAAGAAAAACTGGTATCGGCAAAAATCGGTATCGGCGGGTCAGATTTCTTAAAGATCGGCGATCGGTGATCGGCCAGAAAACTGCAATCGGTGCACCCCTAATTTCAGTACTATGGCCACTTTTAAAACCTGACTGAAAAATCTCAGAGATGCCATTTTTATGCAGAAACGAGCTCAGTTGCACATAAACAATCTTTTCCAAATTTTTACACATCAAAGGGAGCTTAGAGATCGGTCGATAATTTGCCAAAACTTTAAGACATGGAGCTTCATGTACCGTCTGTCACGTGACTGCACCCCATCCAGTCTGTAACAAGTTATCGTCAATTTATCGTTACCGAGGTGAACTCATTATATCGGGATATTGATTTTAGGCCATATCGCCCAGCCCTAGTTTAGAGGCAGGAGATCAGAAGCATGAGGATAGAGGCCAAAAGGTCAGACGTCAGAATCAAGAAGGTCAGAGGAAGGGTGGGTAAAAATATTGATTAGTTGATGCATCATAATACTTCCCTTTGCAATTTAATATTGAATTGGCAAATCAACTGAATCGATTCACCTCCCGATGTGTGGGGAGCTGTGCGTCTTATTTATGTTGCATGTACAAAGGCCACGTTAGATCATGCAACACCAACACTTATTTTCAGATGTTTTATTTCCCAAAAATATTTGGTGACACACAACATATATTTATATGGGCATGATAATGTGTATTCAAAAATCTACAACAGAGTTTCTACATCTTACTGAATCGATATTAAAGTATTTAAATCGATATTAAGCCGAATTGCAACCCAAAGAATAGAAATCGAATTGAATCGTGAGTTTCTCAACAATCCCCAGCCCTAGTCAGAGGCATAAAGTTAGGGGCCACAGGCAAACTGTCACGGTCACACAAATGAGGAATCATAATCAGTACTAGGAACGATGGGAGGTTAGACATGATTGCTTGAGTGAATGTTTTTATTTTCCTGAATGGTGTTAGTGCTTTTAAAATTAAAAAAAAAATCTCCACAAATAAGGTCTTAAACCCCAATGGCCTGGGTAACATTTGACTTTATGAATCATGTCAGGTCTATAGGTGATTGTAGATGTGTGGTGTCCTCTGAAAGGCCAGAATCTCAGCTAAAAGCTGAAAAGAAAAACATTTCTATTAACACCAAACACAATTAAGACAACACAATTAAAAGGGCAAGTAAAAAAAGTCTTCTAAAGGATGTAAGCAGAAGTTATGGATCCACCTGTTGACCCCATACCATGTACACAGACTAACGACAGGTGTATTTGAAGAATTATGAAATAAGATGTTCAGCACCCCTTTGCCAGAATGGTATGATCTTTGTTTTGTAACCACATTTTGGGACGATTCCACTGTGAGATTGGCAATCGAACCACAGGTCTCCGAATCCAATCAAGGAATCGTCGATTATTTGGGGTCACCCCTAAGTAATCCCATTACAAACTCACTGAGCCACAGATAATGTTAAAAGAATTAAAGTATTTATAGATATAACTGTGACGTTAATGTTGATGTCTGTGCAGGCGAACCCTCCGTCCTACGACCGATCAGAGGATCTGGCCTCGCTGCCTTATCTGAATGAATCCAGTGTGATGAACTCCCTGAGGCAGCGCTACGGAAGCAACCTCATACATTCCTACGCTGGGCCCAACATGGTGGTCATCAACCCTCTCAGCACGCCCTCCATGTACTCCGAGAAGGTGAGTGGAGGGCTGAGAAGTTCAGCCAAGTTATATTCCTGCTGTTTTAGCTCTGGGAGGGATTTCTTCAGCCATGGGTCTGGGTGGAAGTCCTGGACTGAAAATTAGGAATGTAGATTCCTTCTGCTGTTGTTAAATAAAAAACATGAAAAATGGATGTTTTAATTATGCCTTACTACTTTAATCCAGATTAGAAATGTGAAATCTAAAACTAAAAGAGCAACCGACACCTCCCTGTTGTGTTCAGTAAATAGTATCACTCCTATCCTTGGAGGACTTTCCTCTCTTCCTGTCTTGTGTGTTACCATGGTTACATTGGTTTCACAACGTGGGAAACATTGCATGTTAGCTGATAATTTAGTTTAGTAGTGTCAAACTGGTCCTCAAGGGCCAATATCCTGCAGGTTTGTGTTGGTTTCCTGCTTCAGCAAATCAAATGGATCCAACAGCTTCTTGTCAACTTCTTCACAACGACCCGTTCGTTTCAGTCCAAGCATCTACGGAGATTAGCTCTGGTTGTGGCTCGTTAGTGCTGGATATTTTAGTAATCTATGACTGGGTGGTCTTCTGGTTGGTAGCAGCTGCAACCTGCTGTTCATTCTTTTCCCGACTGGAAACCTGCTTTTCATTTAAAGGTCGCTGCTCAGATCTTCTCCTCACATGTCACGATGTCATGACGTAGCTTAACATCAGCTTTTCCAGCTTCGTCCTTCTGTAGCTGCATTTCCATGACACCTTGAATTTCATAAAACCTAAATATTGCAATTAAAAAGTGGTAATGGAAACACCTAAATTAAAAAAAAAACTCAAATATTGCTAAAAAGGTTTTTATACTCTCATAAGGTGGTTGTTCAGACATTACACAAATATAATGGAAACACTTTTTTTGCATTTACATGCCATCCGGTGCAATGTAGGGGGGCAAAAAACAGTTTTTCCTTCTTGATTATGATGTTAATAATCATTTACAAGCATTAACTTGGGAATCAGAGTGATGGTTGAAGTTGTACCAGTCGTATATAGGCCTATACGAAATATCCAACCTGATGAGGAGCTGCAGTAGCTCAAAAACGCAAAATGCTTTGTATCTCCATCCTCCTCAAAGTGAAGTCTTGTGGGATGACATTTTGCCAGAATTACGGCTTACAGTCTAAATACACAATTCATAGAAACACTTGCATATTGCATTTGTACTTCTTCAAAATTCAAGAAATATTGCTTTTATTTTGCAATAAACTGTTTCGGAAACATGGCTACTATTACATCAGTAATACTTTATCAGTAAATGTACTGTGCAGGAAATTCATTTGTGACATTTGTGAAACACTTCTGGGTTTTCATTAATCTAAAGCCCTATTCTGACGGGATTAGTATTACCTAAGGACCACATGTAATAAATAAATTACCCCCCCCCTCCCCCGACATCTGTTTTTTCTGTTGCACATTCACACGGGATAACTAAAGTCTGAGATCTGGCTGAAATTCACAGACATCTAGCAGATATGTCAAAGCGCTGCGTATTGCGCAACATCTGCTCATACGAGCGACATTTCCATCAGCAGCACATGATCATTCAGAGACAAATGTGTTGAAATAACTCGCGGACTGTCATTATGCTTTAAGAACTTGCTCCATGTCTGCATGCTGTCCAAAATAAATGTATCTCGCCACGGGAAAATGCCATTTACAGATTTTTCAAATACAGTAAGCCATATGACTGGTGAAACTACCCCGATCACTCAACTCCAAAGTTAATGTTTTATAAATTTATCATAAACATAGTTATTTGGAAGGAAAACCTATTTTGCAGCCTCCATTCTTCACCAAAAAAGGGAATGAAATGCATCCATTACTGCCAAATTATGTGTCATTCCTCTCCAAATCACAGAGATGCCTATTAGCAGTATTATCAGAGGACCTCGTAGTTTAGCAAATTATAGTAGGTAATTTGCAGGGGAATTATTACATCGCAAAGCACAGACATGGCCGATTCACACAGGATTAAAGTCACAGACAATCTCTGTAATTATTACAAATTACATATGGTCCCATTATAATACTAATCCCGTCAGAATAGGGCTTAAAGATTTAATTATTTCCATCACACTGGTGGAATAACTACCAGTAAAGAATGAATGAAATTTATTTATAAAGCACTTTTCATACCAGAGTAACACAAAGTGCTATACATATTAAAATCAGCAACATTTTAATAAAATGACAGACAAATAATTACACACCCTCTATCTCCCACACACATATACACACACCCTCCCTCACTATTTCTTATAACTGTATGAATATAACCTGGCTTGACGCTGCTGTGATCCGTCCACACTGGGAGCTATGGTCTCAGGAGCTGTCACCAGAGGGGCCCACACCACAATCCTGAGAGCAGGACCCCTCAGCCACCCCGACAAGAGGGCCCCCCAATGGCAATAACCCCATAGACCAAAAACCAAAGCTCCCAGCATGGAAGACCCCCATATCCCTTGTCTAATGATCGATTGACAGGAACATGGTCAACATTCACAGTTTTTACATCAGCTGACAGCTTTTTTTTCTATTGTCTTTGTTTTGCCTGATCTACTGTTTGATAGAACAATTTATTTTAGAAATAAAACATTCATTCATTCATTCATTCATTAGTGACTAATAAATTTTAATAAGAATGTGTGGAAATAAACTCGCCGGAGTCTTTTCTACCACTTGGTTTATCTTAATACTGTTTCAAATTTTAATCTTTTAACTGTTGTAACTATGTAATTAACTGATATTTTATTCATTTATTTCCATTTACTAAAAAACTTTGATTCTTATTATTATTGTCCAAAGGAAAAGAAAACATTCAGAAGGCATACTGTTCTCTTGCTTTGTACTGGTGTGAACGTCAGCGGGTTAAATCAGTCATTTTGTGCCGCTCGTGCTGCACTATTCTCTTTTTTTCCCAACAGGTGATGCACATGTTCAAAGGCTGTCGGCGGGAGGACTCTGCTCCTCACATCTACGCTGTGGCCCAGTCGGCGTACCGGAAACTACTGACCACCAGACAGGATCAGTCCATCGTGCTGCTGGGGAAGTCTGGCAGCGGAAAAACCACCAACTGCCAGCATCTCGTTCAGTATCTGGTCTCTATAGCCGGCAGCACCGGCAAAATCTTTTCTGGTAAGAATTTAGAAAGAAGACAACAATAAATACAAGATAACCTTAACAAAGCACTGATAAATCTTTTTCTTTTAACTTGCATGGTAACAGTAGAATGGTGATCTGGCTGTTTTGTTGTGCTGAACAGATTTGCTTTGCCAAAGGGATTCTTTTAAATATAAGGCTCCTCACAATAATCTGAATTTAGTTACTGTACTTATTCAGTTAGTTAGTTAGTTCTTCTTTATAACTGCATTTTATATAATAGTACTGAACCTGACGGGAGGAAAGAGAAGGTTAAGAAAAGAAAGGGGGTCTTTGGTGGAAAACAAAACTTCTAATCTCCTACAGGAAGATTTCATGAGGACAAACAAACTGAGAACTACTTGAATCCTAACAGCTACCAGAGCATGATACGATCATACACCTACAATCTACACCAAAAAAGAAATAGAAAAATCCAGGCAGAAGTAGCTGTTAGTACACACCCAACAGAAAGCACAGTAACAGTGTCAGCATGCAGAGTATGAGAATGAAAAGTGCTCTAAGGTGAGTGCGATGGTGCAAATTCAACCGCATCTGCAAAGGCCGGAGGAAGACCACGGACCCGAGCCCCCGCCCAACAGAGACAGACATGCATCCACCCAGAGCCCCACACGGCCACAGGGCGCATGCCTCGGCAGGCCGAGACCAGGACCCGCAGACCCCAGCGACCGCCAACCATCCAGGACCCCACGAGCCTGGGAGCAGCTCCCCAACCCAGACAGGAGGCCCAGCTGACGCCCGGGAGGACCGGACCACCGCCTGGCACAGGCCAGCACGAATAAATCTTTAGCCATTATCCTGGAGTTTTTCGAGAAAATGTTAAATTTTGATATCAAGAACTGAAAAGCTTGTATCATAAAGAGCAGAGTTAAAGAAGTGAAAAATAAAAGAGCAAAGTAATTAAAAGCTCTAAAAAAAAAAAGAAAGAAACATGGGTTCCTAATTCAGCTCAGCACACCGTTCATTTTCTCTGTCATTCAATCATAATTCATGTTTCTCTCCTTTGCGATGCAGCGGAGAAGTGGCAGGCCGTCTACACCATCCTGGAGGCTTTTGGAAACAGCTCCACTGCTATGAACACGAACGCCAGCCGCTTCTCTCATGTAGTGTCACTGGACTTTGATCAGGCTGGCCAGGTGGCCTCAGCCTCCATCCAGGTAACACACCTGCACACGCTCTGGCAGATCTTTACTTGTCATTTTCTACCTAGTCTGTCACCCGATCATAGCAATGAATGCGTTATTAATGAATGATATAATAGCATTAGTAATGCACTGAGTAAATGTGTTGTCTTTGGCTCAGACGATGCTACTGGAGAAACTGAGGGTGAGCAGACGACCTGACGGAGAGTCCACCTTCAACGTGTTTTACTACTTGATGGCCGGAGCCGACAGCAGTCAAAGGTGCCTCTTCTGGTGTTTCTGTCCTGATCCAATCACAGCCGTTTGTGAATCTGTTTGATATATGGAGGCAGTGTGTAAAGTTCATCCTGAATTGATCAAATTGGAAACAGGAGTCCTCCTCATCAGCGAAAACATTGCACATTTTTCAGCAGTTAAATTCACAGAAATGAAGAGAAAGAAGGAAGTATTAAAACAGCCCATACAATGCCTCTATATTGATTTGAGTTTTATACAGTTGTAAATATCGGTTGAGCATGATTACGGAGGATTAGACTGAGGTCATTCTGCCCGTACTCGGTCTACAGTGTTGCTGATCTGGCAGTATACTGCTGGTGTCAGTTTATACTGATCCTGAACTGCTGTTATTTATATCTCATGCTGCATGATCAGAGTGACTCGTTGCAGCTCGGCCTTCAGGTCTGCAGTGCCGTTTTTCCAGTGCAGGTGGACATACATGCATTCTTTGAAAAACCTAACAATGCATAGACTGTCTACTAAATGCCGGTTGGTTAACAGGTCAATCTCAGCCAGAGCTGAGATCAGCCATCCATAACCAGTTTCATAGCTAAAATGTTGAAGATGTACACACTATAAAAGAGTAAGAACAGTTTAAACATGCCAACAACTGTAGCACATATTTTTTTCCTTA
This sequence comes from Atherinomorus stipes, assembly GCA_023101725.1. Classification (NCBI taxonomy): domain Eukaryota; kingdom Metazoa; phylum Chordata; class Actinopteri; order Atheriniformes; family Atherinidae; genus Atherinomorus; species Atherinomorus stipes. The sequence goes on along the minus strand of JALJCO010007255.1, from coordinate 42,068 downwards.
TCTTCACACAAAACGGATCTTTGTCCACTTTTGTCTTTTCTACAGCAGAGCTGAAAGACCAGCAGTGGCCCCCACATAACCAAACTCCAGTTTACTAACAATTTGGTCACATTGCGGCTGTCTTTTATTTATTATTTGTTTGTTGTATCCTGGCTTTTAAGTGCCATTTCAGGGCCAACATAGCCAAAGGTCCTTCACAGGGGGAACACAGGGCCAAGACAAGGCCAAAAGACAGGGCCAGCACAGGACCACCAAAGGTCCTTCACAGGGCGAACTCAGGGCCAACACACAGCCAAAGACAGGGCAAACACAGTCCCATCACAGGGCCAGCACAGGACCACCAAAGGTCCATCACAGGGGGAACACAGGATCAATGGGGCAAAATGCGCCGTAACACAGGACCAACACAAGCCAACACAGGGCAATCGCAGGACCATTACAGGCCCAAGAAAGGGCCAGCACAGGGCCAACACAGAGGGCCATCATAGGCCAATCACAGAGGCATCATTGATCATAGGTCCATCACAGGATCATAGTTACAGCACACCGGGCCAACTCAAGGACATTGCAGGGCCAGAGACCAACAAGACAACCAGCCATTTCTTCCTGATTGCAGCTGTTGTCTTTTACAGTGTACTAACAGCATTTTGAGCCACTATGATAGACATCACCAACATTATGCCACGTTAGTTAACAATGTTTCTGTCTATCGTCTATTTGCCCATAAAGGCTGATATTTATTTTATGTTTCTGTATTTGAAATACTGTAGAAAGTAGGATTTAATCCTTCAGAGGCAGAACAGATCTAACAGATCGTCTTTCCTCTCTTCCAGAACGGAGCTGCACTTCGGCCAACTTGCGGAAAACAGTGCGTTTGGAATCCTCCCAAACTCAAAGGTAATCGGAATAAGTCGTTGCAGCTTATTTATTTGTCTCTTGGTTGTTTGTTTTCAGAAATACTTTGACGTGGTTCGTTCTCAGGAATCAGTTAAGTTTGATCTGATTTTCAGCCTGAAGACAAGCAGCGGGCTGCTCAGCAGTTCACCAAGCTCCAGGCAGCCATGAAGGTGCTGGGGATCTCCAGTGAAGAGCAAAAGGCCCTCTGGCTTATTTTGGGGGCCATTTATCACTTGGGGGCTGCTGGAGCCACCAAAGGTACAGTAGGAACTCCCAGTTGTCTAACTCCAAACCCAAACTGCTCCTGGGAAACTAGCTGTTCCTGGGGATGTCCTGCGGCCAGTCAGATTTCTGAGCCAGCTGATAGATGACGGTGTGTTTTTGCTGCTGATGTTTATTTTCCTTAGTCGGTGAATGTATGAATCCATTAACTGCTGTCTCTCTAACCTCCTCTGTTTACTTGCATGTTTGCATGCTGCACCCAGACGGAGATGAAGGTAATAAAAACATGAACTTCTTGACTGTTTTTCTGTCAGAAAACCTTTTTATAACCTTTGTTGTCTCATCTGTCTTAATAATGTTCTCTCTTGAGTTGTCTTCATCATCATTGATTCTCTTCTTCCTCTCTGGTTGACTGTCCATTGGTTTTCATGTTGGTTCAGTTTGAACTCTAATCTGAATATTCATCACAGTGATGCCTGAATCTGTTTTCTTTCCAGCACATATCTTTAAAAAAAAAAACATTGCATTAGATGAAGTATGTGTTTTGGGACTGGACAGTTCTGATGACTCTGTGGTAAACATACCAGTGAAAAACGGTGAATTACAAAAATGTGATTTCAGCCCCATCAAAGAGATCTGGTGACTCTGTGATGGAACATCTGATAAACTATAGGTATTTAGAAGGAAGAGTCAGAGGAAGAGCAGCAGATGTAGCAGAGACAGTTAAGATGAAGTTGGATCTTCGCCTTCATGATGCAACTTAAAATATCCTGCCCAATTGGCCTCGCAATGATCAGCATCAGACTGAAACTACTGTTTATTCTCTACTATTTTTACTACATGTAAAATTAATGTCATATTTTCTGTAACTCAAAGAGAAATTAATTAACCCGTTCTCAGAGTTTCTGTCAGCTCAAACATCTTCTTCACCATCATCTGTAGTTTGTCTCATTGTGTTCTTCCTCCAGTTGAACTATGTGACGGGGGATTTTGGGGAAAAATCACTTTTTTCTGTGGTGGGAGGGTAAAAAAGGTGAAATTTAAAGAAAAATATAATAAAATGGTTCTACATTCAAGTTTGGAATTACTCAGGGGCTTTCGGAGGAGCCATGTCTGCATTGATTGATGGCATTCAGCGTCCTGTCTAATCCAGGTGGATGGAGGTGGAGCGGCACGATCACTGTGCCAGACTGTGGATGTGTGATTTAACGTCTTGTTCTTGTGTTCAGCGGGACGCAGGCAGTTTGCCCGCCATGAATGGGCCCAGAAGGCGGCCTATCTGCTGGGCTGCACCCTAGAGGAGCTCTCCTCACTGATCTTCAAACACCAGGCCAGAGGACTGCAGCACTCCACCTCATTCAGAGGAGGACCGGACAATGCTGGCCAAGGCGACAGCTCAGGTACAGACAACATCATCTCTCTACTCTACTGGTTCCCAGTCAGATTTGATGGGAAGTTTTAGAGTTTCTGCTTTTCTAGTGGTTTGGGCACAGACCATAGCAGCTTTGTAATTGATCCAGCAGTCTTCCTCTCTGATGGTTAGCCTGCATAGTGGACTAGGAAGACCTGAGTAAGATTTTCATAATTATCAAGCTACGTTAGCATGCTATCATGAAGTTAATCATAAACAGACCGGAGTCCATCCAACAACACAACAAAACAGCAGCCTGAACTGTAGTTTAACAGCTTGGTTTCACATCTCAGGTTATTATTATCAGAGTAATTTTTATTAAAGTAATCCCAGGAATGAGTTGTGTTGTTCTCTAAAGCCCCGTTTCCACCCGTGGGCCTGGGTCGGGTTGGGCCAGGTTGGGCCAGGCCAGATTGGGTGGGTTTTGGTACAGATGTGTTGATTTCACGCTGCGTCCCCACAGCAACCTGTACCCTTACTGTGGAGGGGGAGAATTAGCTAGACAGTGCTGCTACGTAATTGTGTGACATCATCGCCGTGCAACACCGTTTAACCAAAACACTGCACCACACGTGACAGAAACAAAAGGAGTCACCCCTGCTTTGTTTTTACGCCGGGTCACGCGGGAAGTGACGGATTTTTCAACAAATCAACAGATTGCTGTGCATTAGCTCCACCTCTTTGGTCCGGGTCGGGTTGGATCAGTACCTCTACCGAAGGGTACCAAAAAACAAGGCCAGGTCAGGTCGGATATAAGGGTACCTGTACCAGTTTTTATCTGTGGAGACGCAAAAAAACGTGGACTGATCAGGCCTGACCTGACCCAGACCTGCTGGTGGAAGCAGGGCTTAAGATGTAAGTCACTTAGGGAAAAAAAGTGTCTGCTAAGTGACACCAGGAGTAAAGAAATCCTAGGCATGAGTAAAGTATTCCTAAGAATGAATAAAATAATCCTTATAATGAGCAAAGCAAACCTAGGAATGAGTTAAGTAATGTGTGAGGAGGAACTGTGCTACAGTAGAAGTCATACCAGTCATAGGAGACCACATTAGCAGAGGTTTTTTTTTAGAGCAGGAATAAAAACAGCAAAAGCAAGAGCTGATTTCTGATTGGCTGCTAGTTCCCAGAGTTTTTGTCCCACAGCGATTAGACCGAAGACTGTAAAAAATGGACGTCGTATCCGCTCACGTCTGATTGGGGGAAAGTGAAGCCAGTTAGGCGTTTCCCACCGTGGTCATCTTGCCGTGTTGAGTGTGTCGTCACAACCAGAAAACACTAAAATGGGCAAAGGCAAGGCCGCTCCAAGCCGCGGTGCAGATGATTGACAGCCAAGCTAATGCTAACCGAGCTAATCCAAATTGAACAGGAAGGAACAAAAACAGTTTAAAGGTAAGACGCGCTCAGACTTTTTGTCAACCAGATCAAAACCACCGTTGTCCAACCCCGCTATAAGCTGAGACCTTCCTGGGAGCAAGCAGGGAGCTAACTGTTAGCCTCCATGGCTAAAACCGACACCCAGCCTGCTGCCTGTAAATTAAAAGGACAGGCCCCCTAATTATGTGTAATTTAAAGATTAAATAGCATATAAACGGATGAGTTATGAAAAAAAATTCACCCCCTCACAGTTGACATGAAGGTAAACTTGACCTATTAAACCTAAATGATTTTTTGAACCAGGCTGTGAACATGTTTATTTCTGCCGTCAACATGTTTGTTTCTGTGAAGTTGGCCTTTTTATAACATGGGAGTCTATGAGGATTTGCTCTGTTTTGGAGCCCCTAGCGGATCAAGAAAGAACTACAATTATTTAACTTAACCTCTGGGCTTCACTCTTTTCCAGCGGAGTTTGCCCCTTGGATGAGGCAGACATCTTTGTAATCAGCATAGTCTCTGCTTTCATATGACATCTCGTTTGTGTGGTTTGCTTGAAGTGGAGAAATGATCAGCAGCTCTAAAGTGGACAGTCTGTTCTCCTGCTTTTCTGATGTTCCCGCATAATTGTTGGGGTATGAACTGTGTTTGGTTCGGATGCCGATGCTTGGTAGAGTCTCTTAGCTGAGTTTCCCCATCATGTTGCTATGCTACATGTTAGCATTGACGCTTTCTAGTGTCTGCAGTCATCTTCTGGACTGGAGGATCTAATGCTTCCTCCTCTCCTGGGGGAGTAAATGAAGAATAGATTTTCTAAAATCTGCTAGACTGAACCTGAATTGGTGGTCTTTTTTGCTCTATCTTTCCATCAGGGTCAAGAATCACCGCTCTGGAGTGTTTGGAGGCCATGGCATCAGGACTTTACTCTGAGCTCTTTACTCTGGTCATCTCCCTCATCAACAGGTAAAGCTCCAACATTTACCATCAGTCCCTTTTTTTTTACCAGTCTTACCCAGTTCAGGGTCTGGGACCTGTTCCAGTCAGTTCCACCACCGATGTACCCTGTCTGAGGTCAGTGGATAGAAGAGAAGGTGGGGGAACAAAGCAAGAGGAGTTTACTTGGTGGAAGCTGCTGTCAGGATTGATAGTGAATGAGATGGCTGGATCAGTGAGTGGATGAGCAGTTCTATAGTTTAACACGCGTGTCACAGGATCAGAGGTCACACGTGTTGGCTACTTATCTATATGACATGAGACTAAAGGTCAGACTGAATCGTCACCACCTGAACTGATAGGAAAACCGATGACTCAATGCTTCACACACAGATGCAGGAGTGATTGCAGCTTGACATCAGCCACAGGACATTGACTTTATAAGTGGGACTGAGGAGGACTCTCAGCATGAAGTATCTACCAGGAGGGGGTCTGTCCTGGTAGATACACAAACACACACACACAACTTGCAAACATGCTGAGATTAAAGTTTTCTCACAGCTGAGAAATCTTACAAAGGAACTGACTGTAATTTATATCATTTATTGTAACTATTGTTTATTCAAAGTCAGGGTCGCAGGGCAGCTGGAGGCGGGGACACCTGGACAGGTGTCCTGGACAGGTCACAAGTCCATTACAGGACCAGCACACATACAAACAACCAATCACCCCAGGTTAGAGTTAGAGTGAATAATTAACCTGACATCATCTTTTTGGACAGTGGGAGGAAGTTGGAGTAGGTGGGGAACCCACGTATACAGGTACATGAAAAGAACCCACACAAAGAGGGGGAGAACGTCCCGACTCCACACAGACAGGCTGCTGTTTGGTATATAAGTAATATCAGAACAGCACAAATGAGGAAACAAGGCCAGATCTCGTGTCATCTCTTGTCATCATTTTCTCTATAAGCACAGAAATCCCAGAAGTAGGCCTGGGCAATATATCCAAAATTTGCCGTGACCGAAATTTAGAATTACCACCGACACCATTTTGCTCACGTTGGTATGTTCAGTATTTAAGTATTTGTCTCTTTTGGCTGAGTGCAGGTTGGCCACGTTCATGTGGGAAAGAGTCATGTGACCACACGGTGCATTTACCACCTTCAGACAGCTGTCAGCTACTCTGCTGTCAGATATCTGCTCTTCACATGAACTGGGTATGCAGAGTTTCGAGTAAACGTCTGAAACACTCCCGATGGGAGCTGATGCGCCATGGAGGTCGAAACGAAACCATGGCACACACGGACTTGTTGTGAATTGGCCATAAGGATTTGAAAGTATCATAAACTTCGTAAATAAAGATGATAAAGTGTTTTTTTTAATCGTAGATTTGGGTCACCATTGAATCAAACCACCTACAATCCCAAAATAATAAGAAAATGCCAAATACAGCCTTTTAATATGTCATGAGTAATGAACTCCATGAAATTACCATGGGATCCCCAGTTTGGAAAGGCCGGTGTAGGCTATCATACACACAGTCATTGGTATTTATTTATCGTCACTGTTATCATTATTGAGACAAATGCCAGAAATTATCGGGATAAATATTTTAGCCCATATGGCACAGCCCTACCCAGCAGGATGATTTAATCCGTTAATTTGTAGGGGATAACTCTTCCTTTCCCTTGGAAACACAGAGGGAAAACAAAGCAACATCAGCAGAAACACACACGTCATTTACCTTTGTTTTCCTTCCTGATCTGATCACATGGTTCACAGAAGATCCCTCATGGAACGTCAGGATGAGGATCTTTAGGAATAATTGTGAAGTCAAGATGTGCCAGTCTGGTCTAAGCAACGTTAACTGGGACAAATATTATCCATGAATGTTCTGCTAACTTGATGTGGATGGGAATGTGGATGGGAATCTGAATGGGAATGTGAGTGGGAATGTGGATGGGAATATGAGTGGGAATCTGAATGGGAATGTGAGTTGGAATGTGGATTGGAATCTAAATGGGAATGTGAGTGGGAATCTGAATGGAAATGTGAGTGAAATGTAAATGGGTATATGGATGGGACTGTGAGTGGGAATCTGAATGGGAATGTGAGTAGGAATCTGGATGGGAATGTGAATGGGAATATGAATGGGAATGGGAATCTGGATGGGAATCTTGATTGGTATGTGGATGAGAATCTGAATGGGAATGTGAATGCCAATCTAGGGGAGTCTTGATTGGAATGTAGATTGGAATTGGGATGGGAATGCAAATGGAAAAATGAATGGGAATGTGAATCTGGATAGGAATTGGGAATGGGAATATGGATAGGAATGTGGATGGGATGGATGGGTGGATGGATGGGAATCTTGATGGGAATGCGAATGTGAATGTGAATCTGGATGAGAATGTTAATGGGCATCTGGATGGGAATCTTGATTGGAATACGGATGGGAATTGGGATGGGAATGGGAATCTGGATGGGAATGTGAATGAGAATCTTGATTGGAATGTAGATGGGAATCTGAATGGGAATCGGAATCATACATTTGTTTAGAAATGTGTGCCCAGTGCAACTCCCAGTGTCAGAGCTTCATCACTGAACCAGCATGTTTGTCTTCCTCAGGGCTCTGAAGTCCAGTCAGCATTCCCTGTGCTCCATCCTGATCGTGGACACTCCCGGTTTCCAGAACCCCCGCCTGGCCCAGCAGCAGAGGGGGGCCACATTTGAGGAGCTTTGCCAGAACTACACCCAGGAGAAGCTGCAGGCCCTTTTCCATGAGCGTACTTACGTTCAGGAGCTGGACAGATACAGAGAGGTGCAGATGGACATACTGGGACACTAGACTCATATTTCCATTTAGTACTGGTTCATTTTAACGACATTGGCCGCGTTTCCCAGATTAGTTAAGACACTCTTAACGCTGAGGTCCTCCTTAAGTCACTTCTTAAAGGTGCCTTGTTTGGACGTTGCGTTTCCCAGATGCGCTCTTAACTCAGTAGCTTCTTTATTTTCAGGAGCGGCCAGACCCACTCTTTCGACCCTTCTTTAACTCATTCACTGCCAGCCGTTTTCAGAGCAGAGTACTCCATACTGCCAGACTTTTTGAGCATTTTGACTGATTTTGGGAGATCCACAGAATATTGTGTACTATGCCAATACAAACACTGAATGTACCAAAGAAAAGTTTAGACTCTCTTCTTTTATCAGAACAAAACCATTTGTTTCTAGCTTTTTCCATTCTTTAGTAATCTGCTTTAGAAGATGGGCTTGTTTCAGCGAAAATGCCTATTTTTGAGCAAAAAGCGGAGAAAAATTAGTTTGAAACTCGCCGTCCGATTCAAGTGGAAAAGTGTCTTTGATGACAATATTTTTTACTTTAGTAACACCTTCATCTTCTGAACAGCTGTTTACTTCTATGAAACAACAAATACAACACTGAGAAAAGTTTTGGAGGCTAAATAATTATTTACCAGCTAAATAAGCCACAACAAGCTTGTTTCACAACAGAATATTTGGCAGAAACAGCGAGCAGAGACGTCTCCCTCCGCCCCCTCCTCCCCTCTACTGCAGCTGCTCTGCGTGCACGCACCCCCCCCCCCAACAACCGCATGCTGCAGACTTCGCTGCTGTATTTCCCTCTATGGACGTGTCTCCGATCGATCGTGTCACTTTCTGTCACTGATCACTTTGTCCACAAACTTTCTTTCTTTATCCACCTCCTAAGCCGTTTCGATTACGACCGATCGCCATGTTCTCCCCCCCCCCTTGCAGAAGAATCGAGCACACTTCTTGGGCTAACCGGGGCTAACAGCCGCTAGCTAACAAACAACACGAAGCCACATGGCACCTCCTCCCCTTCCTGGAGGGTTTTTTCAAGCTTGTCTGACGCCGCCATCTGCTGGATTTGGTGAAAACTACATCAGAAAATGTCAGATCATCTTTGAACTCTTTCACAAGCTGCACCAGATATTAAAACAGCTTCCCCAATTAAAACCCTTAATTAACGTGTAAACACGTGATTGGCAGTTAACGTTCGGATTTGAATTAACGTGGAAACACGTGAATGGCAGCGAAAGAGTTAACGTTCCCCCCTGCTAAGGGAACAACAGGCCCATCTACTGGTCACTTTTGGAAACGACACTATTTCCCGTGAAAAAAATGTAGAAAATGGAAATTATTAAAAATGGACCTATTCACGGATCAGTTGTTGTATTTTGAGTCATGTTTTCTCACTCATGTCATAATGTCAATCATCTATGATGGAAGAAAACTGTAGTTACCGAGTGAATGACAGAAAATATTGTGGTTAAGTTAAATCATTATGGTAAGATAGGCCTCCCTATACTTAGCTTACGTTAGATAAAGCTGTGGGTATCAACCACAGAAACAAAAACATTGCGGTAGGAATTGTACGCAAATTATACGCAATCTATGAGGACTCACGTCATATTTACGCATTTGTCAGCTGTTCATGATGAGATGCACCTGCTTCGCTCAATAAAAGCATGGCCATTTATGCATACCCGTATCAGACATCATGGCTGCTTTACAGCAAATTTTGGTAGCAAACCAACAGCGTCGCCGTAGACGGAGTGACACTGTGTATGTACATGCTTTCATGCGCCAGCATTTCAGTCCTCTAGATGTGCTGTCAGATCGCGCTATTCAGATGCGTTACAGGCTACCGCGCGACGAAATCGAGCGGATCATTCAAATAGTTGCTCCACACATCAGGAGGCCCACAAGGTGCAACTTTGCTCTGAGCCCAGAGGTGCAGTGCCTGGCTGCGTTGCGTTTCTACGCGGTGGGGAGCTTTCTGGAGGTAGTGGGGGATGGAACCGGACTCAGCAAGGCGTCGGTGTCAGTCGCGCACACTGCAAGGGCTGGATGGGGACATTTTCAGCGCTATTGATTGCCATGCCCTGGCCTTTGCTTCTATGTCTTTTTTCCCCTTTGTCCCTCCAAAGAGAATGCTTTTTTTTTTACCTGCCACTTCTTCAATCAGAATCGCCATCTCCTCTGGCGTGAAGGCCGGAGAGCGCTTCATCCTCTTGGTGGGGTTCCCTTCAGTCATTACGTCAACAAATAGCGTCAGAATGACCATTATTTATGGGGCATCTGTAAATTTCCAATCGCCTACACCTGTTTAGCACAATTTGGCCAATTACACAATATACAATGAGCTTTTCAATGAATATTTGCAATCACTGGTAATCACATGCATATTTTTAACAGTTTGTCTTCTTGCACAAACACATAAACGTATAAATGGGCTCAATATCAGCGTCGGAAAATAACCTCCACACTAAACGAATGGTGTCGATCGATATACCTGACCTCGATTGCTTTTTTTTTCAGCACCCCCGGAAGTGGATAGTTCTGTTAGGACCTTCTAAAGATGTAGCGTAGCCAAGACGTTTCTCAGGAAATAAGAACGCGTGAAAGAAGCAATCTGGGAAACGGGCGTATCTTTGCGATCCTTTGTTGGGAAGAGCTTCCTTGAGGCCTTCTTTAATCCAAAGAAGAATCTTAACTGGGAAACGCGGCCATTATCAAATATGAAACATCGTACGTGAAACTAGCTGTTACACAGTCTGGAGTCTGATAACCATCTTCATAAACCTGAGAAGCTTTTCTCACAGCGTTCCTGATGATGTCTGTGAGTGATGTCCTGCAGCTGACGAGTGATGTCTCCTATCTCCGTCCAGGAGAACATAGAGCTGGCTCTCGATGACATGGAGTCCAGTCCCTCTCGGTCTGTGGCAGTTATTGATCAGGCTTCAACCCAGGCGCTGGTAAGCAGACCTCCGCTCTGTGTCCTGATGGTAGAGCTTCTTTAACTCGTGTTTTTAAATCATCGTTCAGAGACGGTAACGTAAAGATGCTGGACATGAAGTTCTGAGCATGCTCCATGTCTTTTTGGTTTCCAGTGTGCTTCCATGGTAGCGTTGCAGCACCACCTACTGGCATGACTGGTGCACTGCAGCGTTTTCACTGGTTTTTGGAAATGATTGTGTCTTTGAGGAAAACCTGTTTAGAACAGTCTGGAGTTCAAACCAAATGAACCCTGGTGTCCATCCCAGGTTCGTACTCTGGCCCGGACAGAAGAAGCTCGAGGTCTGCTGTGGCTGATGGAGGAGGAGGCCGTTCAGCCGGGGGGGTCGGAGGAAACCATGCTGGATAGACTCTTCAGCTATTACGGCTCCACTCAAGGAGAGAACAAAGGTAAGCGCTCACGTTCACAGCCCATGGCAGAAGGAGAGCAGCAGCACTGACCGTCTTCCTGGGGGGTACTTCGCTGTGTTGCAGGGGCCAGTCTGCTGTTACGAGGAGAGAAGCCCGCCCTCTTCCTACTGGGCCACAGCCACGGGACAGACTGGGTGGAGTACAACACTCAGGGCTGGTTGAACCACGCCAAGAACAATCCTGCTGCCCAGAACGCCCTCACTCTGCTGCAGGACTCTCAGAAGTACGACCGCTTACACGTTCATGTCATATGGGTCATGAGTAGGTCAAGGTCAGGGGTGTTGCCAGACATAGAGCTGTACTGGTGCCCAGGCCCCCCAGTACTCATATCACATTTATTATCATACAGACCTACTACGCTTCCTTAACGGATGCTTCCTCTACTGGCCTTCGTTAAGTAAAACTATTCCCGCTACATCCAAACAGCAGATGCTGAAGCTGATGAAGGTTTAAGAAACCGGATATTTGATCGATATTTGATACACTGTGGTCATGGTTCGTTACACACCTGTATTGAACGGTTCGACACAAATACATGCATTGTTGCACCCTTAATATATATATATATATAGTACATATTATTCACAACCTCCAATCGAAGAAAGAAAAATATCAGTTGTCAGAGAAATAAGTCGAATTTGACACAAGTAATAATAAATAACAATTATATGAAAATCGTGACATTGATTTTGAATTTCAGTTAGAAAGAAATATTAAAAACAAACACAAAAAATAAGACAAGGAAACAAACATGATGGGGTTCTGAAGCTAAATTTTTGTTGAGCAACACTTTGAGGCAATCACTGCAATCAGGTGTGTTCTCTAATGTTCAGAAAGACTTCTACACCTGTTTATAGGTATTTTGGTCCACTGTTCATGGGAAAGGTGCTCTAATGTGTCTGTGACAGTTTTGTTTGTCTGTTTTTTAGTTATATTTCCAACCACAATTCAAAAGCAATATTTTGTATCTGAATTATAACTTTTTGAATTTTTGTGTATATTCGTTTCTTTTGAATTACTATTGCAAATTTAGCCTTTCTTTAATTGGAGGGTATGAATAATTTTGAGGACAACTGTATATATTATATTCATGTAGTTATTAGGGGTGCACCGATTGCAGTTTTCTGGACGATCGCCGATCTTTAAGAAATCTGACCCGCCAATACCAATTTTTCTTGAAAATTGACAGCAAACATCTTCAATGTACCAATTTTGTTTTATTAACAAACAATACCTGTAGTACAGTGCAAGCTAGTTTTAACTGCACAAGCTACTGTTCTTAAATATAAATGAAAAGTTGCAAGTATTGCTGTCCAAACTACAATCCATTCCTTTAGTCTCATTTTTCACATTATTAAACACAAAACTAGCTCAACTGGTTGCATTTCAAACTGGCTTTGAGCATCTTACAAAAAATAAAGTTCACAACAATATTTTGCTTATTTTGCAATGCATATAATGAGGTATAAATGATAAATAAAATAAGCCACAAGACAAACTAACAAAACTTAAACCACCAAAAGTGACTTCAGCGAAAATAAATACGATCGGTAGATAAGATCGGTTTTACATTTATTGATCAGCCGATCCCCGATCCCCCAAAATTAAGGAAATCGGAGCCGATCGATCGGCTGGCTGATCAATCGGTGCACCCCTAGTAGTTATTCATATGCAAGAAACTGAAAAAAGGAAAAATATTTAAAAATCTAAATGATAAATTGTCAGAGTAGGGTAATGCTTTTGAATTGTGGTTGGAAAGAACAATTAAAAAAAAAAAAAAAAAAAAAAAGCAAACAATCAAAAACAAAACTTACCCAAACAAATGGGACTACTTTGCTGTGAACAGAGGACCAAAATACCTGTCCAAAGGTGTAGAGGTCTGATTGGACACTACAGAAAACACCTGATTGCAGTAAATGCTTCAAAGTGTTGCTCAACAAAATTTTAGTTCATGAGCCCCATCATGTTTATTTGCTTGTTTATTTTTTTGTTTGTTTGCTTTTAATATTTCTGTTTGACCACAATTAAGAATCAATTTCATGTTTTACATGTTTTTTTTATTTATCATTACTTTTTTCAGTTTAAACTTATTTCTCTGACAGCTGTTTTTTTTTCCCTTTTTTTAAAGGAAGGGTATGAATTAAAGTGAGAAAGACTGCGTATATATGATTGTGAAATAGTTGTTTTATAGCATTAAAATGTCCAAAAGCTGCAGGACAGCATCTTGAGTGTCCTACAATGTGCCTGAGATGATTGATGACTGATTAGATGTATTGATGTGTTATCGCTGAGTGGCGATAACATGCACTTTGTTCCTGGGTTGTACAGCAAGTAGACATGACAGGAAGTGGAAGACAGAACTGCGTCCTGTGTGAAAGTCATTTCACGATGAGAATCAGGATGGTCTCAGATCAGGATCGGGAGGTTGGAATGAAGATCTGTGTGGTGTCCACAGGAAGAACATCAGTGGGCTCTTTCTGGGCCGGTCCAGCGGGGCCACCGTGCTGTCGGGCTCTATCGCCGGTCTGGAAGGCAGCTCCCAACTTGCCTTGCGAAGAGCCACGAGCATGAGGAAGACCTTCACCACCGGCGTGGCTGCTGTGAAGAAGAAGAGTCTCTGCATCCAGGTCAAACTCCAAGTGGTGAGTAAAGGAAACTGACTGAAAGCAGCTGGTTATATCCATGCCTGTCCCATGGGGGGGAACGAGGTGGGCAAGACCACTTGTAATATTCTTATGTAATATTTTCATATTTATTTAGATGAAAATATGTGTTTCAGCAAAGTATCAGGAAATCCTGGAGGAGAATCTGATTTCATCTGCGAGAGAACTACAGCTTGGAAAAAGTTTTTTATTTTCCAGCAAGACTATGACCCAAAGCATCCAGCTAAAACTGCACAGAAATGGTTTCAAGACAACCAGGTGGATGTTCTGGAGTGGCCAAGTCAAAGCCCAGACCTTAATGTAGTACGGACTTTGGAGCTGGACTTGAAAAGAGCTGTTCACACCCGATCCCCAGACACAATGAAAGAGCTTAAACCAGGGGTCTGCAACCTGCGGCCTCAAGTGGCTCTTTGGACCTTCCACAATGGCTCAGTCACATTAGCTAAAATTAATAAAGAATCAACTAACGTTTTTGAACATAGATATATAAAAACAAATGCTGGTTTTAGCTGATTTTTTTTTCTTGGAATATACACTATATTGCCAAAAGTATTCGTTCACCTGCCTTGAGTCACATATCAGTCACATACTTGCATCCCATTCCTAATCCATAGGGTTCAATATGACGTTGGTCCACCTTTGCAGCTAGAACAGCTTCAGCTCTTCTGGGAAGGCCGTCCACAAGGTTTAGGAGTGTTTTTATGGAAATGTTTGACCATTAATCCAGAAGCACATTTGTGAGGTCACACACTGTTGGACAAGAAGGCCTGGCACTCAGTCTCCACTATAATTCATCCCAAAGGTGTTCTGTCGGGTTGAGGTCAAGACCTCCACACCGGATTCAGCCATCCATGTCTTAATGGACCTGCTTTGTGCTCTGGTGCACAGTTATGTTGGAAGAGGAAGCGGCCAGTTCCAAACTGTTCCCACAAAGTTTGGAGCATGGAATTGTCCAAAATGTCTTGGTATGCTGAAGCATTCAGAGTTCCTTTAACTGGAACTAAGGGGCCAAGCCCAGCTCCTGAAAATCAACCCCACACCATAGTCCCCCCTCCACCAAACTTTACTGTACACTTGGCACAATGCAGTCAGACAAGTCCATCAGATTGCCAGATGGAGAAGTGCGATTCGTCACTCCAGAGAACGCCTCCACTGCTCTAGAGTCCAGTGTTTGGCACTGATTGGCTCATCGCGTTTAGGGGCCTGCTTTCCACCACTGCATCCATGCTTTGTATTGCACTTGGTGATGTATGGATGGATGCAGCTGCTCCACCATAAAAACCCATTCCATGAAGTTCTCTGCACACTATTCTTGAGCTGATCTGAAGGCCACATGAAGTTTGGAGGTCTGTAGTGATTGACTCTGCAAAAAGTTGGCCACCTCTTAGCACTATGCGCTTCAGCATCCGCTGACCCGCTCCATCAGTTTGCGTGGTCTACTACTTCATGGCTGAGTTGCTGTCATTCCCAAACACTTCCATTTTCTTATCATACAGCTGACAGCTCACTGTGGAATATTTAGAAGCGAGGAAATTTGTTGCACAAGTGGCATCCTATCACAGTTCCACGCTGGAATACACTGAGCTCCTGAGAGCGACTCATTCTTTCACAAATGTCTGTAAAAACAGTCTGCATGCCGAGCTGCTTCATTTATACACCTGTGGCCATGGAAGTGATTGGAATTTTTTAATAATTTGAAAGGGGTGAGCAAATACTTTTGACAATACAGTGTATGTATTTAATTTTCACAACATAACACTAAAAGTACCAGTAAAATATTTTGATCTGTTTTTCTTGTCATTAGGTTGAAAATCATGGGCTTTTTAAAAAAAACAAAAAAAAACAAATTTTATCTATCTTCCTTTTTGCAAAAGTTTTACTTTATTTTATTTTAAAACCTAAAAATTGAAATAAAATTGTGGCTCCTCAAAATTACAGCAGTTTTTCTATTTCAGATATTTATTTTAAAAAAAGTCATAAGTTGTCTTTTGCAAAGGTCTTGTAACATTGGTGGCTCTAAACAAGTTTTATCTTGCTGGGCTGATGGCAAAAATGGCTCTTGGATTGTAAAGGTTGCAGACGTCTGGCTTAAACAGTTTTGCAAAGAAGAAAGAAATGAAATTGAAGTGTGTAGATGTCCAAGACTGATTGAGACCTGTCCACATAAACTACATGCTGTGAATGCGGCTAATGGTGCGTCTACGAAGTACCAACTTGAAGGGGAATGAATATTTATACAGCCTCTTTTGTGTTACGTATTTTTCTTCAATAGTCATTATTTTGTAGAAATCCGTTTTCAACTTGACATTAAAGAGGTTTTTTTTTTTTTTAATTGGTCACAAAAACAAATTATTATGAACATGACTGATTTATTAAAGCAAGAAAAAGGTAAAACATCCAAGGGAGTGAATACTTTTTTTAGGCACTGTAGGACCGTGGAGATGTGGCGTTGACTGTTGGCGATTTCTGTATCATCCTCTGTTTTCAAGGACGCTTTGATTGACATGGTGCGGCGTTCCAAGATCCATTTTGTCCACTGTCTGCTGCCTAAAGCAGAGGCTGTGGGAGGAGGCGACCTCCGCTCAACGCACGGAGAGAGCCCTGACTCTGGTCTCATGACTCTGGATGTGGGTCTGCTCAGAGCTCAGCTCCGAGGATCAAAGCTGTTGGATGCTCTGCATATCTACAGACAAGGTGAGGGAAAAAATGAGTTCACTTATGGAGAAATCCATCAGACGTGCACACATCTGTGTGTAGATGCTCAGGATCTCTGCCTTCCCATTTTCCAGCCACACATCCTTCTTACAAACGTTCATTCCGTTTTGAATTGTTAAAAAACAGATATGTCCAACATAATCGGGCGATATCAGCATCAAAATGTGATGTGTGAACTGCAGCAGAACCAGCTAATGCCTGCTACCCCCCCACCTCCAGGTTACCCAGACCACATGGTGTTCTCCGAGTTCCGCCGCCGCTTCGACGTCCTGGCCCCCCATCTGACCAAGAAACATGGCCGCAACTACATCGTCACAGATGAGAAGAGGGTGAGTGGCCATCAGGCTTCAGTGCTGATATGAAGGGAGTCATTTACGCAGATACTTCTCCCTGGGAATCCCGAGGATTCACTGCGGGGTACAAGGGAATTGCAAAAAATCTCGGGAAATTGCTAGGAATCCTTGAGAATTGTTTTGTAATCACAAGTGATCCATAGAAATCCATTTGAACTGCTAGAAATCCCCAATTATCCACAGGAATACCTGGGAATTGCTAGGAATCCATTTTCTATGATCTGTCATTTGATGTTATGTAGCTGTGGATTGGATTCGATCCAATCTGATTGGATTTGATCCAATCTTTTGGTTTCCTTAACTAGGCTATTATGAATCTGACCTGAACCTTTCTGTCTGTTTAAACGCCCTGAGGTGACATTGTCATGAATGGATGCTATACAAATAA
Source organism: Atherinomorus stipes (assembly GCA_023101725.1). NCBI lineage: Eukaryota > Metazoa > Chordata > Actinopteri > Atheriniformes > Atherinidae > Atherinomorus > Atherinomorus stipes. Next base: position 24,861 of record JALJCO010007255.1, on the reverse strand, counting down.
AGTTGAATTGAATTGAATTGCCCCCCCCCCAATAAAAAAAAAAAAAAAAAAAAAAATTTAATTTTGTATTCTTTTTTTTTCCCCCCTTTTCTCCCTCCCCCTTTTCAAATTAATATACCCCGGCGTGCCTTTTTCCCCCCCTCCTCTTTTTTCCCATTTTTTATTTTGGAATTTTTTTTTTTACTTTTTTTCTTTTTCTTTTTTTTTTTTTTCTTTTCTTTTTTTTTTTTTCCCCCTCTCTTTTTTTTTTTTTTTTAAAAATTCTCTCCCCCCCCTCTTACTTTTCGTTTTTCCCCCTCCCTTTACCTTTTTAATAAAAAAAATAAAAACAAAAAAAGCACTTTATCTTTTTATGACTTCACAAGAATTCCGTGTATGGGATACTGTGCGCACTATTGCTCCTCCCTTTAGGGGCGTGGTTTAGCCATAGGTATTTATCTGTACTCCTGTGCCCAAGACAAATTTCCCCTTATGGGACAATAAAGTTCATCTTATCTTATCTTAGAACCAAAACTGACCATTAGACTAATCCGTTCAAACGCCGCAAGTAGACCGCCTGCCATTGCTTGGGGAGCGTTTCTGTACATGTGTAATTAGAACAGATGAGAATCGGACTTTTTTCTGAACAATATGGAGGAAATCTGGAAGGACTGTCACATTCCTGGTTGTTGGAACATCAGAGGAAAACTTTAATGTGGTAATAAATGAAGAAGAAGATCACGGACATTTATTTTATGAAGATTTCTGCCGTCTGTGACAAAACTGGACGGTGCTGCTCAGTCCACTGATGTCAGTGTGTTCGTATCGGGGAGGAATATTGGACACACAGAGCAGACGAGGAATAACTTGCTGCCACGGCAAAGAAGACACTGGATTTAATCCCAACTACAAAAAGACAGTAAATTGTGGTGAACACTCAATCTGACACTTAATTTCACGTACATGTATCTATGGTCCCAAATCACGAAGACGGTGTCCTGCAGCCTTTAGTTTCATCTCAGGACATGTGAAGGCTACATGATTTGTAGCTACAGTCCTTGAAGGGACTTTTATTGGTACCAACCGAACTCTGTCAGTACTACCGGGTACCGATTCACGTAAAATCAAACGGTACCATGTTTCGGTACCTAAATGCATCCTTTTTAATGTGAGGTAATGGAAGAGTTTGTGATTTCTGTGCCGCACCTGAACGTTGCATCGCACGCATGACATCAGCAGCAGCGGCCGCGTGTTCAGTCAGAAGCTTTCCTGCTTCACTTCTCTAAAACATCAAGTTCGCTGCATTATTTGTGATGCAAGCGGCGGGAACACGTCTGACCTGAGGAAGCAGCTGATTAAACACAAAATTCTTATCAAATTTCCATTTTCGACGCGTCGTCCGCAGCCTGCAGAAAGAAGAGGGAGAAGTCCGTCAGCGCCTCAGCGGCTGAACAGATGTAATCGGAGGCAGATAATAACCAGCAGGTTCACAAACTGCCGTTCAAGAACTTAATACAATGTGAATATTTACTGAGTTTACCATCAACTAAGACAGTAAACCAGTTCTGGGGCGACGCACATGTCACGTCTCTCTCTCCCTCCCTCTGTCACATCCCACATCTTATTAAACTCTTCATCACAGCGGAGTTTCCGCACGCGAGTGCACCAGCCACAATACTTACATCTGATAAATAAGAGTCTGCGTCTCTCTGAAACAGCTTGTATGGTTTAACCAGCACGGCAGAAACTGTCAGCATCAAGTTAGTAACCTGATCCCTGCAGCAGGATTACAGCCTCCAGACCTGCGCAAAACGCCGCCACAAAATCAGTTTAGTGTCGGAGATTATTCCATCTTTATTCTCATTAAATTAATTCTGTCATTATTATTATTATTCCGTCTAGAACAAACTCTCAGAAAGTCTCAGATCAGCTGAAACACTTAGTTTATTTAAATCCAGGTTAAAGACCAACTTGTTCTCAGTTAAAATCCGCACGGCTCTATGCTCTTTCTTTTTAATCTTAAATATTTTTAATGTTTATCATTTTAAAATCATACTTCTACTTTTTTGTTCTTAATTATTTTCCCCTATGCACCCCGCTGTAATGCTTGGTTTATCTAAAGCGCTTTGAATTGTCCTGTAGGCTACATGAAATGTGCTGTATAAAAAAACTTGCCATTAAGTTTCCCTGTTACCAGATGGTCTGACATCATATAGAATAAAAACAGCTGGATTTTGCTTTAATATATTGGTTAAAAATTCTCTGTTGAGAATGAGAAATAAATCTGTTATTGCCACATAAACACACATAAAAGTACAGAAAACTGTTACTGTTTGGTACCAGTACCGGTTCGGAGGTACTGAAAGTTGGTACCGTATCGATTAAAATGTGAAAGGTACCCATCCCTACCGTCACGGGAGCGAGCACAAACTGAAGCTATAATGTTGTTTATTAACCTTTTTCTTCGTAGTTACACTTTTTAGTGTCTTTCAGTTGATCTGGATCATTTGCTGACGGCAGAATAATCCATAACTATCGCTTAGAGTGTTTGAATTTACTGCGACCGTCTTCTTCCTGTATCAGAACTGCGGATGTAGGTCATTTGACGTCACACCCGCAGGGCAGCGCGGGAAATTCGGACACTGAATTGCAGCGCATTTTGCAGCACACAGCCTGTTCAAGGCAACGGAGAGAAACGTGGGTGGAAACGTTATTTTTGGTATTTAGCGCTTCATCACCCATTGGTATAAAAAAAATGTACATGCAAGTTTGTTTTTTTTTAAATTCCTGCCTCAAGTCCCTTTAAATACCAAAAGCCAAACATATGACAAAATAGAAATGTCACGACCTTTGAAAAAAGCTTAATTTTTTAAATCAACTTTGATAAGTAATAATGACATTTGCATCTTATACTTCAGTGTAGCTTGTTTCTAGAGATGAATAATAATTTACATTTATGCACCGATGTAAAAATAAAATGTCAGAATACTTTAGAGATTTCCGGATAACATACCTACAGGTTATCATGACCTTAGACGACTGTCCAGCGTTGTAAATCCAGATATTCATGCTGCTTTCCATGTTGGTAGATAGGAGGTCATTTGGACTGGAGCCCTTAGCAATGGCGGCGCCGCAAGATGGTGCAACACACAAAATGCTCTTCGGATTAGTCTATAGGTAAAAAAAAAAAACGAACATTTTTGCTCTGGGATTCTGCAGCTCCATGTTCAGCTGCCCCCCCCCCCCCCCCCCTTCATGTTTCCTCTCCTCTCGTTGGTTTATTTCTGCTGCTCTGCAGTGGAAATAATGAACGTAGTGGAGACTGACAGCAGTGGCAGCTTTGTTTATAAGCTGGAGGTGAAAACGGTTCAAATTCTGTCTATAAAAACGATTGTTTCCTGTGATGTTTATTAGATTTGTTGCTTCGAAGAGACTCAGAACAAACTGCTTCTGCTTGTTTCCAGACGGTGGAGGAGTTACTCGAGTCTCTGGAGCTGGAGAAGAGCAGCTACCACATGGGACTAAGCAGGGTGGGTCTGCACATGCACACTTGTTATAAATGAATAACTGTTACTGTAAATGCTTCTTTTCCCCTCTAAGGATTTTTCTGAGATGATAAATAAAAGAGGGAAAGAAAAAGTAGCGGAAGATTTACTGGACGAATGAGACAGATCCAGGTGTTTCACACAAGTTATAATAAATAATCACCGGGGTGAGTGAGAGGTGGAGTTTCAGAGGAAAGCTCATGAATGATGGAGTTAATATTCCAGAGTTTGTGTTTGTTTGATGGCTCTGAAACTGACATGGCTAGAAATGAGCAAACTGGATAAATATTAACAATCTGTCCGTCTAGATGTGTTCAGTCACCTACATCAGTCCAATTAGAAATCCATTTTTCTCCAGAATCCCTGATTTTCATCCTTTAAACTGTTATTGACTCGGTGATGTCACACATCACAACACTGGAAGAGCGGCTCGCCTTCCAAACATGATCAACGATGTGGAGAACAGAGAACAGACCATGTGGACGGGGGGAGTTTGGACTGTCCTGGTTTATTGTGTCCTAACGGGAGTGTTAACCTCTCGCTCTGAAGGTGTTCTTCAGAGCAGGAACTCTGTCCAAGCTGGAGGAGCAGCGGGATGTCCAGACCCGGAGGAACATCTCTCTGTTCCAGGCTGCTTGCAGAGGATTTCTGGCCAGACAGGCCTTCAAGAAGAGGAAGGTAAAGTAACAATACCATCAGCTGTTCCTGTATGCAGTAAACAATACAATTATGTGACCAATAAAGTAAATCTTTATTTTCCAGGGTTTTATGTAACAGGAAGTAATGACATCCATCTGCTCCCTAATGACCCTTAAAATCAGGTCCAGATCCTATTGAGAGAAAGTTTGAAGAATGTCAAAGATTTAAAGCAAGACACAAAGTTTTGTTTTGTAGCAGATCCATCTAGACATACATACATATATGTATACATATATATATAGTCCTCAAAATTATTACTTCAATTAATTATTCTCAAGAAACTAAAGACACTAATAAATGAAAAAATTACGACATTAGAATTTTGTGAAATAAATTATTGCTTTTGAATTGTGGTTGGAAACAATAATTAAAAAAACAAAAAAAAATACTGTCCCAGACACATTAGAGCATCTTTCCCATGAACAGTGGACCAAAATACCCGTCAAAAGGTGCAAACATCTGATTGGACGTTACAGAAAACAGCCTTGGAGCCCCATCATGCTTGTTTACTTGTTTTATTTTTTGTGTGTTTGTTTTTAATATTTCTGTTGAACCACAATTCAAAATCAGTGTCATGATTTTTATGGAATTTTTATTTATTACTTTTGTCCATTTCAACTTATTTCGCTGACAGTTTTTTTTTTTCCTTCTTTAACTGTAGGGTAAAAATATATATTGAGGATATATATATATATATATATATATATATATATATATATATATGTATATATGTGTTTGTATATATATATGTGTGTGTGTGTGTGTCAATCCCCCCAAAATTTAATCACAATTAATTACATCAGTGTCTTGAGTTAACTAATGTTAATCACAAATTAATCAATTAATCATAAATTTTACCTTCGTTCTACATGCATCGCTAACAAGATATTTCATTTCCTTATTCCTAGTACTTTTGTCAGAATTGGAGTGGATAAATAGGAATCTTTGACAGAGGAATAATTTGCCATTAAACTTGACTGGACCTGTGATATACAGTCAGGTGTGATTTACCGTAAATCCTGTAAGAGTGACCGGGGCTTTTATTTGTTTCAGGGCACAGAGGACCGGGCTTTTATTGGAAGGAGGGCTTTTATTAGAAGAGAGGCGTATATTTTTTATTTTTCAAACAGATCACAATGAATAAATCAACATTTTGTGTCAGTTTTAACCTGGTAAAATGTACTGGGCTCATTTATTGAATATTGCTGCATGACAAACTAAAACAGTGCAGTGCAGTTACCTGAGTACTGTAAAATACGGTCGTGTAAACAGTCATGAATCCAAACGATAAGCGCTGTTTCCAAGTCCTGGCTGACCTTTTTCCTCCCCCCTTCACTTAGATTTGCTTGGCTTTTCTCAGCTCCGGACAGTTTATTCTGTTGCTTTTTCCAATACCTTGGGTCAACATTGAAGTATTTTGCAGCTTTCGCTCCGGAATGCTCACGTGCACACTCCAGGACGGTTTCTTTAATTTCACTCTCAGCTTTCTTCTCTGTGTATTGGTGCTGGTAGTCGCCATGTTGCTGCTGTGTTTGGTTCCGATTGCTCACATGCTCTGCAGGAGGAGGAAGTACCGTGTTTGTGCCTTCATGCACACTAGCGCTCTGGGGCGGGCATACTAAACAGCAGCCTCTTATTGGGACAAAAAAAGAAGGCTTGTATTAGAGGGACGGAAATTATTTACTTTTTTCAACACTACCCCCAGAAATTAATGGAGGGACGGTTTGTAATAGAATAGATGTCACTATTAGAGGATTTATGGTATATATCAATATAGCCTGTAATGTAAAATGTTTTACATGTTAATTCATACTGACTGATATAAAACAAGGAGTAATCATTGCTGTCTACCGCTGCAAGAGGGCGCTCTAGGCTTGTGACAACGGCGTGCTGCTCCCACATCCCAAAATGGTCTTATCTCAGTGAGAGGAGTTTACTTCAAACATCTGGCAGTACTGCCTGTTTGGTGGAACAAATCCACAACTGACATGTTTATCTGTCTTTTTTACGATGTTTATGACAGATCCAGGATCTCGCCATCCGCTGCATCCAGAAGAACATCAAGAAGAACCGCGGTGTCAAAGACTGGCCGTGGTGGAAGCTGTTCACCGTGGTCAGACCTCTGATAGAAGTTCAGCTCACCGAGGAGCAGATCCGTGGAAAAGACGTGAGTTTATACATGACGGTCACAGCGTGGTGCAGGTCGATGAGAACATGTTAAAGATGAGGTGCTTGACTTTACTCCCAGCCACTAACCTGCTGCAGAAGATATGAGCCGTTTACAGGCATGGAGTCAGAATTTAACGCCATCTTTATTTCCTCTCAGGAGGAGATCCAGCACCTGAAACAGAAGCTGGAGAAGGTGGAGAAGGAGAGGAATGAGCTGAGACTGAACAGCGACCGTCTGGAGAGCAGGGTAAACTCACACGGATGGCAAAAATGAAATGTTCATTCCATAAAGGACATTGTAGTCTGTCAGTGTGAGAGAAGGAACTCCGCTAGATCTCTTCTATCACCAGTGTCTCAGGAACGGTAGTGTGTAACTGTGGTGAATTGTGATGGATAGTTTACCCTTTATATGATCCACAGAAGTTTTATGGCATTTATATCCCGTCCAGGAGGTTTACAATCCAGCCACTATATTTAGTGTTTAAGATAGAGATTCTATCTGGTAAATCCGCAATGATCCATAATAACACCATTATTTATCCAATTTTCATTGTAAAAAGATCACTACTATGTTGCTATGAGATGGGGAGGGGGGCACTTTTCCCTTCTTAATTATGTTTATGATCACTAATAAGCATTAACTTTGAAATCTGAGCAATCTGGGAAGTTTTACCAGTCACATATAGGCCTGAATTAAAAATCCTAAACTGATCTTATCTCAGCCAGAAGCATTTATTTTGGACAGCATCATGCAGGTACAAAGTTTTGATGCATCAGAAACTACAGGCCCGACTTGGTTATCTCATCCCTATGCGTCAGTAATCCGTGGCCATGATTTAACACCAGTTCTACCAACTCCCAAATTTTCTCGATTATGTATATTATTCCTACCATCTCCCAAATTAATTCATCCCTGCATTTCCCGCAGGTGTTTCACACCTCATTAACTCGGCCTTGCTTTTTTAAATTTGTCCAGGAAGCGTCACCCAGCAGAGCCCAGCCTTAAGGGGGAATTTTGTTTTTGTTCAACCTGGCCCTATTTTCTAGCACGAAATACGTTCATTTACTCACCCAGACAGTTTTGATGTACCTTGAATTCCTTCAGGAGATATTTAGATGCACTCGACATCAGCGTATGTCCAATATAATGTAAGTGATGTGGGCAACCTCGCACAACCTCTAAATAAGGAATTATCTGCCACAAACTCCTTCATTTCACCAATGTTTTGTTACGAAACATTAGTCAAACCCACCTGTGAGCTCGAAGCGGCTTTGAGTTGCTTATTTTTGGTGATTCGTCCCCATTTCCTTGCTATGGTGTTTCATAACAAATGAAGGAGTTTGTGGCAGATAATGCCTTAATTTGAGGTTGTGCAAGGATGCCCGCATCGCTTACATTATATTGGACATACGCTGATCTCGAATGAATCTAAATATCACCTGAAGTTACACCAAAACTGTGGGTGAGTAAATGAACGGATTTCATGCTAGTAAATAGGTCCAGGTTGAAAAAAACCCAAACTTCCCCTTTAATCGGCACATACTCAGCTTGACTCATACTCATCCTGACACTCTTTCAGATCAGATGCACTGAAGGAATTGTTATAAAATGTCTGCGTCGTCAGATCTCTACACGAGACACGGCACACAGCAGCCAATCCATGGCAGGAATCAGCTGTTAGAGCGCAGCCATCGGCTGATTTCTGCTGTGCTGTCACAGCTGCTGCATGGGTTGCTGCTCCACTCCCCCCACCTGCAGCTGAGCCCGACCACTCACACCACCACACTGATAAAACAACTTTTTTTTTTTTCATGTTTTTATCATAACTCAGTAAACAGCTAGCATGTTCACTGTTAACTGTTAGCCTGTTTTTTGCTAACTGGCCGGTATGGATCAGACTTACTGGGTTTACTGGATGTCCTAAACTTAGAACAGGACCTTGGTGATGTGGAAGCAGTGCAGCTGACCACACCTTCTACCATCATCATCATCATCCACAGCAGCTGCCGCAAGGTCTTGTTCTGGTCAAACCGTCAATCACTTTTTGAATGTCCAGTCAGTCCCTGTCCATGAGGACGGAGCTCAGGAGATCTTTCAGGAGTTTACTGGAGTTGCATCATTCCTAATCCAGATCAGGATGGAATCAGGAAGAAGTTCTAACTTTTACAAAGAAATTCTGACTTTTCTAACAATTCTGATTTGTTTAAAAAAGTTCTGACTTGGTTCAAGGATCTGCAAACTGTCTTGTAATGACACAGTTTCATCAATTCTCTGATCTGCAAACCAGTAAAAGATGTATGAATGTTTGATATTTAACATGTTTTCCATCAGATCACAGAGCTGTCATCAGAGCTGGCCGATGAGAGGAACACCGCTGAGTCGGCCTCCCAGCTGCTGGAAGCAGAAACTTCTGAGAGACTCGGTCTGGAAAAGGACATGAAAGACCTGCAGGTAGAACACCTGAACATCCATCTCTAACGACATCCAAACATCTGTCTCTAACAACACCTGGTCTATGACCTCTGGTTTCTGGCCGCTGACCTTTGGTCTGTCACCTCTGACCGCCGTCCTATGGTCTATGGTCTCTGACATCTGGGCTATCACCTCTGGTCTCTGGTCTCTTGCCACTGATCTTTGGTCTCTGACCCCTGGCCTATGGTCTATCACCTCGGGTTTCTGGTCTAGGGCCTCTGACCTCTGACCTCTGGCCCTATCGTCTATGACTTCAGGTCTATGACCTCTGGTTCATGGTCTCTGGCCTCTGACCTCTGGCCTATGGCCTATGGTTTCTGACCTCTAGCCTTTGGTCTTTTACCTCTGACCTATGGTTTCTGGCCTCTGGCCTATGGTCTATGACCTATGGTTTCTGACCTCTAGCCTATGGTCTATGACCTATGGTTTCTGACCTCTAGCCTATGGTCTATGACCTATGGCCTGTGGTTTCTGATCTTTAGCCTATGGTTTCTGATCTCTAGCCTATGGTCTATGACCTCTGCCTATTGTCTATTACCTATGGCCTATGGTTTCTGACCTCTAGCCTATTTCTATGACCTATGGCCTATGGTTTCTGACCTCTGCCTATATCTATGACCTCTCCTATTTCTATTACCTATGGCCTATGGTTTCTGACCTCTAGCCTCTGGTCTCTGACCTATGGTCTCTGGTCTCAGGCCTCTAGTCTCTGGTCTCTGGCCTGACCATCAGAAGCATTTTGGTGATTCAAACTATAAATGACAACCTGTCCATCCTGAAACTCAGCAGATTATGGTCTGAATGTTTCTGTTCTGACACCTGAAGAAAATGTTCATGTGTTCCTGAAGCTCACCTCTTCTCTCATCCAATAGGTCAAGTTTGACAGCATGAAGAAACAGATGGAGTCCATGGAGATGGAAGTGATGGAGGCTCGACTCATCAGGGCCTCTGAGCTGAACGGAGAAATGGATGAGGACGACACAGGTGAGAAACTAATGTAGACAGAACTTGTCCGTCAGACTTTAACAATTAAATGTTATGTCATGTAGCTTTGAAAACATCGCAGATAAGATTTCTAAATGTGGTCAGTGTTACTGGACACACACATGGTTGGTCAGATATCTCAGGACTGATCAAGTCTTACTGAGAGCCTCTGACAACTTTACTCTTCAACACTAAAACCACCACATTCTATTTATAAGAAATATGTATTATTATGAATGAATGTTTCTTATGGTAAAGGACATATATTGAGAAAACTAAACTCAAAATAGCATTTCTGAGTATTACTGCATTCAAATCATCATGAACCAATGGCAGGCCCTGAAAGGCAGGCTCAGACGAACTGGGTGTCACAAACCCAGTGGCCAATCACAAAGCCTTTACCCTGTTAAGTCCCCTCCACCCATTCAGAACAATGCTTATGGTTTCCTAGCAACAGCAATATAGCAAACCACACATGTAGGTGTTTGTCAATGTCATGAACCTGATCAAAATCCAATTTATCCCCCTTATTTATGAAGTTTCTGTCATGATCAAAGGCAGAGAAGGAACATCCAAAAGCAGATGTAAAACTACAACAATCAGGGATGCACAATAACCATTTTTTAAAACCGATACCGATAAATGTCAGCTCCTAAAGGCTGATACCAATAACCTATCCCGATAACACACATACATACCTAATCATACTAAATCAAAAATTCCAACTGCATGGGGTCGTTGGTGTCTAAAATAAGAAGGTAAAGTGGTTTGGAAGCAGCTTGGGGTCTCCGCTGTGAAGCAACAGCTTTCTTTCCCCAAACACGATATCTCAGTAAGAAAAGCTTAAAAGTGGGATTTTTTTTGTTTCTGTATGTCTGATCTTAAAAATTCCAACTTTGTGGGACATAAGTTATCAGAGTAAGTCGTCATGATATCAAACTTATGGGAATGACGTCATGATTTCCTGTTATCGGCCTGGGCCCAGTTGTTCAATTCTCGGTTATTTTAACCACTGATTAACCCCTAATGGTCCGTTAAATCCGTAACCTGCCGTTAGCTAACCGACTGTTAAATATGCGTTGTTTAAAGCATGGTTAGTCATGCCGTCAGCTAACAAATGGTTAAAGTTAACTGAGTTTTGAACAACAAGATAACCGGACTGTTAAAGTTAACGGTCGGCTAAATGTATTTAACGGCTGGTTAAGAAATAACAGGTTTTGAACAACTGGGCCCTGATAATTATCGTGCATCCCTATAAACATTATCATTATTGTTATTATTATCATTATTATTACCCATTATCATTGGGTCCAGAAATAGCGGGCTGCAAGCTAGCAGGAGGAGCTAGCTAGCATGTAGAGCCAGCTCTGAGCTGCAGGTGGAGAGACTCTGCCCACACCTCAGAGGAAATTTGCTTATGAGTTACTGGAAGCAAAAGCAGAGTCGTGGAAAATGGCACATGTATGATTTTGGCTTAAAACTTGATTTAAAGACCGCTGAGGTTTTAAAGTTACTAAAAGGGGGAGTGGAGTGAGTCTTTAAAATAAGTCTGGTGTTGAGTTTCTTTAATCAGAACAGAACCTAGTGAAACCAGTGCAGCTTACCACAGCTCCTACCATCATCATCATCATCATCCATAGCAGCTGATGAAGGCCCTGCTGTAACAAACATGAGAATCATCTTCGGACTTTTTGCAGCGTTTTTTTCTTTCTTTCTTTTTTTTAAATCATGCAGTTTCTCTGTGCCTCCTCTCCTGGGTTCTGACAGGTCACTTCATCCACTGGTACAAAACCAGTAGGGGTTTAAGTATCTGACTGGTTCATCCTGGTGTCGGTCAGGAACGGGACCAGTGGGCTGCAGATCAATGTGTCTAATGGGTCGGTGGTCTGGAAAGAAAGTTGTGTGCTGGATATTTGGATGAATGAGTTACCCGTCCACAGGGACCACAGAGGATGGAGGTGGTGGTTAAAAATCTGGGTGGGCCGGCCCCTGCCCACTGTTAGCTGGGCGACTGTTAAATGGGCCACTGATCTAACGAGTTTTATGAACCAGTCGCACCTGTAAATACACCGTGTCAGCCCAGAACAAACCACTGGGAAAATGGCCAGATGGCCAGTCTGTCCCTGCTCTGAATATATGAAGCTGACTTTAACTTAGAAGTCAAAATTCCTCAGAATTTCAGGATTATTAATATTATTGTTGTTATTTTTTGTGTCTTTGTAACTTTATCTGTTGATGTAAAATCTGTGGTTTTCGGTGGAGTATGAGTTGAGCGTGGTAAAGGCCTGTGTGGTTGTTGCCATGAACAGGAGGAGAGTGGAGGCTGAAGTATGAACGGGCCATCAGGGAGATCGACTTCACCAACAAGAGACTGCAGCAGGAACTGGATGATAAACTGGAGGTGGAGCAGCAGAACAAGCGGCAGCTGGAGAGGAGGGTAAGATATCATCATACTTCTCTGTGCTACAACACTAATTATCCGCATGATTACGAGACGTTTCTTATTCATTACTGTGTAAATAAAACCAGTTCATTCTGATTACGTTTTCAGCTCATTTTATGGCTTGTCTCTGTTATTGATTAATCGCCGGTGGTGGTTAATCCCAATCTTCATGTTTTTATCAACATCGTCTGTTGGACATATTGTAACGTCTGACAGGAGTTGCTCATGTTCTTTGAATTCAGAAATACTGTGATAACTCTGCAGCTGTGGGGTTTATCAGTGATGGATGAGAAGCAGAGAACAGGGAAGTGGTCGGTCAGTTAAACTGGAGATGTTTGGCTGTATTGACTAAACCAGTGATTCTTAACCTTTTTTTTTTTCTTCTTTTTTTTTTTTTGAAAATCAGCTATTGATGCAAAAAATGTCTGTTATGTTTGGAAGTTCTTAAAAAATTCTAAGAAAAGTTTAAATGAATACATTTTTCAACTAAATTTTGTGCTTTAATGGCCTTATCTGTAAATAAACCTGTAGTTTATTTACAGATTATTTAAATTGAACTTTTTTTTTTTTTCAATGTGATCTATTACTGCACCATTTCATCTCTTTTTAAAAATCAGTTTCCATCAGTTTTTTCTGTTGTCCCTCAATTCTTTTGTAGTAAAATGTTTATAATCCTGATTTGTTGTTGGTTTGTTCTTGTAGGAGTCTGATTTTATTCCATGAATTATACGTGTGATATAAATCTGTTTGTGTCGATCTCATAATATGTTTTTTATATTATGTTATTCGTGTTTACCATACCATCTTTTACTAAGTTCAGTAGGTTAAAGGCAAGTGGATTTGGTTTAGTTATTAAATAAATCAACTAAACACGAGATCATTACACTTATACAGTGTTAAAATGTGAATGGGCCCTCGACCAGTTTGGACTGAAAAATTGGGCCCCATCATGAAAAAGGTTGAGAACCCGTGGACTAAACTGTCTGGATTACTGAATATAAACAGTTGTTAGACAATATGGAGCTTTCTGACTTTTTATCTGTTTAACTTTTGTTTATACATTTAAGTCCCATTGAGGGGGTCTGTTAGCCTGTCATGTCTAAACGGTGGGAGAACGTCTGTCTACATTGGATGAACCCTCACTTATACCATGGTCTGGGTGTATACTCCATTCTGATTGGCTGCAAGGTGCTCGATAAAAGGTGATATAGATACCTAGAAAAGAAGTTCTGCTTGAATGGCCTGATTGTTCTAAATTATTACACAGGCTCACTGCCGACTGAAGACGTCTCCAGAGGTCTGGTGAAGGTGGTTTGGATATGTTCAGAGCTGTCAGAGTAAATATATGATGTGGTGATGATTCAGATCAGCGACCTCCAGGCGGATAATGAGGAGGCTCAGCGTAACATCCAGCAGCTGAAGAAGAAAACCCAGAGACTGACGACTGAACTGCAGGACACCAAACTTCACCTGGAGGGACAACAGGGCCGCAACCACGACCTGGAGAAGAAACAGAGGAAGTAAGAACATTCATTAACCCCTTCCACAGTCATACAGGACAAATCCCCTTCGTCATCCCTTCATGTTGTCATGGTTACACACTGGTTTAACAGGGCTGTTTACCCACCTTTACAAACCACTTCAAACCAGTTTAGGTGTAAAACTAAAGACTCTGGAGATTAAAGTGACAGTTTTATATTCTGAATTTAACTTTGTGTCCAGGTTCGATGGAGAGCTGAGTGTTGCCCAGGAGGAGGTTCAGAGGGAGAGGAGCCTCAGAGAGAAACTGGCCCGAGAGAAAGACGCCCTGAGTGGGGAGGTGTTCAGTCTCCGTCAGCAGCTGGAGGTGTGTTTGTCCGTCTGCACTTCCACATGTCAGCTTTTCTTTTCCAACACTGCAGGATTCTTACCCAGCCATCACCGCGTCTCAAGACGTCTTAAGATGTCTAGATAAGCAGAATCAAGACGTCTCAAGACATTTCTGCACATCAAGACATCTTTAGACATCTTAAGACAAAAATTTGAAGACATGCACTCATGTCTTAAGACATGCAAGGGCAGAACATGGGATGGTCTCAGACAGAATTTTGTGTCTTGAAGACATTGAGTGTCTTGAGACGTCTTCGTATTTCCAAGACATCTCAAGACATCTTAAGACCCATGTCTATAGACGCGTCTTATAGACATCTCAAGACGTCTCAACACGTGTCTTAAGACACATCTTAAGACGTCTTGAGACGCGGTGATGGCTGGATATGTTAGTCTGTTTTTCTTTTTTGTGTGTACCAACAGTCATAACTTCTATTCATGAAGTTAATGTCTGTGGAGACTGAAGCTGTCAAAATCTAAAATAAATACAGAAATAGGCAGAGATAGACCTCCTGCACTCAGGGCCTGAGACCTGTTATAGTTTAACTGAAAGGCGAATACATGCTTGGAAAGACTGCCCCCTCATTTCCATAATGAGACAGAAATGCATGCAGCCCAAACACTGTAAAAACATACGGACGTAGTATTCAGTCTCGTCCGAAGAGGGCAAAGTGAAGCCAGTTGGCTGTTTCCCACCATCGCCATCTTGCCATGTCGCGTGTGTCGCCAGTCCTGGAAAATTCTAAAATGGGCAAAGGCAAGGCCGCTCCAAGCCGCAGGGCAAATGATTATCAGCAGAGCTAACGCTGATCCGAAGTGAAAAGGAACAAACGAAGATAGACTGTTTAAAGGTAAGGCACGCTCAAACTTGCTGTTAACCAGCTAAAAACTGTCGTCGTGCAACTCTGCTGCAGGCCGTCCTGGGAACAAGCAGGGAGCTGGATTAAGGACACCCTCCATGATGACGTACATCTCAAATCAAACTGAACGATACTTTATTTGTCCAGTAGAGAAATTTCTTTGTAGCAGTGGAAGGTGCTTTGGAGAACATAGATAAAAGTACATGTAAATATCAACATGAATAAATGAATAATTGTTGGAAATTTTCAGTCTAACCCAGTGGTTCTCAAACTTTTTTTGCAGGGCCCCATTTTCATTGGAAATCATAATGTCAAGCCCCCCCCCCGCCCATCCCACCACCACCACTACCACATGCACCCAAACTTTTACCATGAGATACATGAAAAAATGCGCTGCCTTTTGAATCATCATCATTTGTTCATTAGTACTTTAAAGAATATGCCCATTTTTTTGTTGGAAGTACAAAAAATTATTGGCCTGGCCAGGCCCCCCCTGACAGAGCCCTGAGCCCCCCTGGGGGGCCTGCCCCCCCCAGTTTGAGAACCACTGGTCTAACCTGAGTGAGTTTTATCAGAAATCTGGCGTTGGGATGTTGTCTGTAGTTGGCAGATGGTCTCTGAAGATGTCAGCTATGCTTCTTTCTGCTGCTTCCACGTTTCTTTGAAGTTGTTTTCAGTCATTTATTTATTTCACACTGTTATTTTTTTTTCTCATTAATTAATTTTCTCTCAATCGTCTCCTCCTGGAATACAGTTTGATTCTAGTTTCTATCGCATCATGGAATATTTGACCATGTTCTCATTGGAACTTCCTTTTCCCCCTTCCCTCTTGTCCCCTCTTTCTGCTGTCCTTCCTTTGTGTCCTCTGTAGGACAAGGACCTTGAACTGTGTGCTGTTAACTTGAAATTGGACCAACTGGAAACTGAGCTGCAGGATCTGAACTCTCAGGAATCCAAAGATGAAGCATCACTGGCCAAGGTTTGTTTGTTTGTTTGTTGTTTGTTTTGTTTCTTCTCTCTCTCTCTCATCCTCTCTCTCCCTTCTTACTGATGTTGACACGTGTCCCTCCAGATGAGGAAGCAGCTCCGTGATGTGGAAGCAAAGGTCAAAGACCAGGAGGAGGAGCTGGATGAACAGGCTGGAACCATCCAGATGTTGGAGCAGGTATGGACCTGACCCAGTGTTCCCAGTACAACATACATCAGCTGGGATGAGATTAAATAGATCCTGGAACTTAGCCGGGTTTGGAGCAGGCTAGCTCCACAGAATAAATCTCCATGGTAACTTAAAACACAACATATGAAATAAATAATGTGATGTTTGTTTTTCAGGCCAAGCTGCGTCTGGAGATGGAGATGGAGCGTTTACGTCAGACTCACTCAAAGGAGATCGAAGGGAAAGATGACGAGGTGGAGGAGATCAGACAATCCTGCAGCAAGAAGGTCAGGACTGCTCTTAAATGATGTCATTTCCTGTTTGAAGAAGTCAGGAGGAACGATAGAGACAAGTTTCAGGAGCAGTAAACAGTAACAAACTAATGCGTCCAGCTGTGTGACGACATTTCACCTCAGTGAGCTTTGATTGATCCCAGGAGTCAAGGTCAGCATGGAAAGCTGAGTCTACCATCCTCCAAATGTCTGCCGACGGGGGCTTGGGATTTTCTTCTTCTTCTTCTTCTTCCAGGTGTTTGGTGGAAGTTCAGTCAGCAGCTTATACATGTAACCAACTTCTCTGTTGGCATAGCTCCTCATCACAGACGTCAGGAAAATCCTTTACTTCTAACCCAGGATGTGATGGAAGCCACGACTGCCTCTGTAATCTGTCCTCTCACCCATTTCTGTGTGTGTGTGTGTGTGTGTGTGTGTGTGTGTGTGTGTGTGTGTAGCTGAAACAAATGGAGGTCCAGCTGGAAGAACAGTATGATGAAAAGCAAAAGGTGCTGAAAGAGAAGAGAGAGCTGGAATCCAAACTTCTGTCAGCACAAAGCAAGGTAACGACCTTCTCCACAGAACAACATATATACACACTATATTGCCAAAAGTATCCGCTCACCTGTCTTGACTCACATATGAGCTTCAGTAACATCCTATTCCTAATCCATATGACGCTGGTCCACCTTTGCAGCTATAACAGCTTCAGCTCTTCTGGGAAGGCTGTCCACAAGTTTAAGAGTGTGTTTATGGGAATTTTTGACCATTCTTTCATTTGTGAGGTCACACATTGATGTTGGACGAGAAGGCCTGGCTCTCAGTCTCTGCTCTAATTTATCCCAAAGGTGTTCTATGGGGTTGAGGTCAGGACTCTGTACAGGCCAGGCCAGTTCCAGTTTGAGTCCAGACTCTGCATCCATGTCTTTATGGACCTGCTTTGTGCACTGGTGCAGTCATGTTGGAAGAGGAAGCGGCCAGCTCCAAACTGGTCCCACAAAGTTGGGAGCATGGAATTGTCCAAAATGTCTTGGTACGCTGAAGCATTCAGAGTTCCCTTCATTAGAACTAAGGGGCCAAGTCCAGCTCCTGAAAACCAACTCCACACCATAATCCTCCCTCCACCAAACTTTACACTTGACACAATGCAGTCAGACAAGTACCGTTGTCCTGGCAACTGCCAAACCGAGACTCGTCCATCAGATTGCCAGACGGAGAATTGTCACTCCAGAGAACGCCTCCACTGCTCTAGAGTCCAGTGGCGGCTGCTTTACATCACTGCATCCACGCTTTGCATTGCACTTGGTGATGTATGGATGGATGCAGCTGATCACCATGGAAACCCATTCCATGAAGCTCTCTGTCACTGTTCTTGAGCTGATCTGAAGACCACATGAAGTTTGGAGGTCTGTAGTGATTGACTCTGCAGATAGTTGGTGACCTCTTTGTACTATGTGCTTCAGCATCTGCTGACCCGCTCCGTCAATTTTCGTGGCCGACCACTTCATGGCTGAGTTGCTGTCGGTCCCAAACACTTCCATTTTCTTATAAAACAGCTGACAGGTGACTGTGGAATATCACATCCTATCACAGTTCCACGCTGAAATTCACTGAGCTCCTGAGAGTGACCCATTCTTTCACAAGTGTTTGTAAGAACAGTCTGCATGCATAGCTGCTTTATTTTATACACCTGTGGCCATGGAAGTGATTGGAACACCTGATTCCCATCATTTGGATGGGTGAGCAAATACTTTTGACAATATAATGTATATTAGGGGTGTGCAAAGCAGCCAGTATTTGTGTTTGAGTGAATTTTTTTCTTTTTTTGCGTTACACTTCGAATTTATGTCAAGTTTTAGACTGCATGAACAACCTTAACACCACCATTAATTTAATAATAATAATAACAATCATAGGAATAAGAAATAAAAACCGTATTCATCCGTACATAATGATAATCATAATACGTGTGATGATAGGCTGTTCCTGTGTAAATGAAACATCTGATGAGCTGAAACGACGTCTCTAGTTTCATGAAGTCAGTCTCCCAGCATTTCCAGATAAACCTGTGCACACCTCTTATCTTCCATACTGGATGTGTTATCTGCCGGTTGGAGGGTAGTAGATGGAAGTTAGATCACCAGCCTCTGCAGAGCTGCATGCAGGTGCATGAGGTGATTCAGGTGTTGGAGAGGGGATGCTCTAAAAGTTGAAGGATGGTAGCTCTTGAGGACCCGAGTTGGCCTGTTGTAGATCATTCCTGCTGATGACGCTTCAGGATTTATGATTTAAGGGAGTCATGTGATCATCCGAAGTTCCAATAAGACATCACCAATGAAGCCGTGGGAAAATGTTAGTTTGATTAGTTTTACCTGATAAACTAGTTTACAGAACTCGTTATTCTGATTCATCGATCTGTCCCATCATCAGTAAACACTGAAATCACTCGTAGAACAGATGGAATGACCTCTGTGATGATAAGAGACGAATCGTTTCACCAGACTGATGCGAATGTACCGTCTACCAGGAGAGAACAGGTGACCTGGAGACGGAGAAACGCTTAAGGAAGGACCTGAAGAGAACCAAGGCTCTGCTGGCTGACGCCCAGATCATGCTGGACCACATCAAGAACAACGCACCCAGCAAGAGGGAAATCGCCCAGCTGAAGAACCAGGTGTGTCCACAACACCACACCTGTTAGACACTTTTTACTCAATAACCATGACAGTAGATCAAACACTGAGGATTAAATGATCATTTATTCTTCTGAGAAAGGAAACACATTTAGTTTTTCTAAGAATATTATGTGTTTATACTGTATGTGTATAAGTTTTCCTTTTCTACTAATAAGGATAAACTTGGTCCTGTTGTCCATAAGGCCCCAGTGGCACCAGAACTACAGTAAAAACTTGCTTTCTTCTCTGCCTGTTGCAGCTGGAGGAGTCGGAGTTCACCTGTGCAGCTGCAGTCAAAGCTCGGAAGTCCATGGAGGTGGAGATTGAAGACCTGCATGTTCAGATGGAGGACATCTCAAAAACAAAACAGGCGGTTTGTAGACTTCTGGGCCTCCTCCTCTTAGAGTTTTCTGGACTTTTTTTTTTTTTTAAACTTTATTTTTAGAAGTCTCTGGTTTTACATTATTTTGCAGACATAAAGAAGAAAGAGGGAGAGAGAAAAAAAAAAGGAGAACATTACAACAGGGGGAAAGAAGGGAGGGGGGAGCACAGATGGGGACAAATTAAATGCACAGAGGTGGATCAAAATGACATTTATATGTTGTAAGAGGTAGGGTAAGGCCCCTGGTTTAGAGGGAGTTCACTTATTCCAGCTGAGCTGTCCATTTCCTCCAGTATGTATTGAATTTGTCCATGCACAGGTTCAGGGAGAAAGTCAGTCTTTCCATGTCATATATTTCTTTCACAATTGCAATCCACTCCTCTTTTGATGGGGACTCTTTTGATAGCCATCTTCTTGTAATAGCTTTTTTACTGGCTACTAACATTATTTTGATCAAATATTTATCAGCAACATTAATTGTGGGGGAAATGTTACCAAGATAAATGGTGCAAAAATCGTGTTCAATCACAAAGCCTGTTACTGATTGAATTTTCTGCACTACAGCTTGCCAGTAAGGTTGTATAATTGGGCAGCCCCAGAAGACATGGAAATGGTCTGCCTTCGTATTTCCACACTCTCTCCAGCACCTTCCATGACTTGAATGACCTTTCTGATGTTGTTTAATTTTGGGGGTAATAAAAAAACGAATTATATTCTTCCAAACAAATTCCCTCCAGTGACCAGAACTGGAAGTGCTCATTTGAGTTCTACAAATGTTTAGCCAGTCATCTTCTGATATAGTTATTGCTGCTTCTTTTTCCCAGCTAGATTTAACGTGTAGAGTTGAAAAACCATTGAATGATTGTAAACAAGAGTATATTCTTGTAATCAATTTTCGGTTTAGTTTAGATTTGTATGCATCAATCAGAGTGTTAACTAAATCAGGACTACCTTCTGTTGTTCTTATACCACGGTTGAAGTGAGCTCTAAGTTGAAGGTATCTGAAGAAGTCTTGGTTTTCTAAATCATAGCTGACTTTAAGTTTTTGAAAACAATCTAGTCTCCCTTTATCAGAAATAAGACAGTACGTTGTGATGCCTTTGAACTGCCACTGTTTGAAACGCCCATCCAACTGGGTGGGTTTGAAATCTTTATCATGTGCCACCCATCGTAGTACTTTAATATGATTTTCCAGTTTGTTTTTTTGACATTCTGCAAACCAAATGTTTATGGGTGTTTTTGTCCAGTCATTTAGGTTTTGTTTGTGCAATAGGTATAGATTTCTGTCTCCAAGCAAGCTCTGAAGAGGAATGTCCAACTGGTCTAATTCAAGATTTTTCCATCTAGCATTATAACATGGGTTACACAAATAGATCAGATATCTAAGCTGTGCTGATTTGTAATAGTTCTCTATATTTGGTAAGGATAATCCTCCTTTTTCTTTAGACAGTTGTAATGTTTTGTACCTGACCCTTGGCTTAAGACCTTTCCATATGAACCCAGATACCATTCTTTTCCACTCCGTTAATTGTTTTTCCGGTATTTTTATCGGAATTGACAGAAAAAGAAAAAGCAATCGTGGTAAGATATTCATTTTAACTATGTCTATTCGGTTAAGTAGGTCAAGTGGTAATAAGCTCCATTTATTTAAATCTATCTTTATCTCTTTGGTAACTGGCAGAAAATTAGCTGCATAGATGGTGGATAAATCCTTTGGAATTTTTATTCCCAGATATTTAATAACGTTATTCTCCCATTTAAAATTGCACAGGTTATTTATTTGTAATGAGGGGGTATAGTTATATGAAATTACTTGTGTTTTCTGAATGTTTAACTTGTAACCCGAGTAGTAACCAAATGTTTTCAGGGAGGACATTAATTTTGGTAAACTTAAATCTGGCTGAGAAAGAGTGATCAGTATGTCGTCTGCGTAAAGGCAGGTCTTATATTCAGTGTCTTTAAAACATATTCCTCTTATGTCTTGGTCTTCTCTGATAGCCTGAGCTAAGGGCTCGATAAATAGGGCAAACAGGGCTGGACTTAAGGGGCATCCCTGTCGACAGCCTCTTTCAAGTGGCACCGGGTTAGATAGACTACCATTTATTTTTATTCTTGCAGAGGGTGAGTAATATAATTTTTTTAGATATGAGATAATTTTAATATCAAAACCAAATTTTTGTAATGTTAAGTAAAGATAATCCCAACTAACTGAATCAAATGCCTTTTCGGCATCAAGGCTGAGAACAATGGATTCACCTTTATTTTTGCTCATCTGCTCCATTAAATGTAAAGCCCGTCTTACGTTATCTTGTGTCTGTCTGGTTTTAAGGAACCCAGTCTGGTCTTCATCTATTATGTCCGGAATAATGTTTTCTAATCTTTTTGCAATAATTGAGGCATATAGTCTATAATCTAAGTTTAAAACCGATATTGGTCTATACGAACTGCACTCTGATTTATCTTTGCCCACCTTGGGGATTACAGAGATAATGGCATGTCTCCAAGAAACTGGTGTTTCACCTCCATTAAGTGCAAAGTTAAAACATTTTAATAATACTGGTGATAATAATTCTTTAAATGTTTTATACCATTCTGCAGGATATCCGTCTTCACCAGGCATTTTATTTGTTTTAAGTCTCGAAATAGCATTATCCAATTCTTTTTGTGTTATTTCATTCATCATTATTCTGTTTTGATCTGATCCAATGGATGGTAGATCCAGTGAATTAAGAAAATGTGTAATACTCATGGAGTCTGCTCCTTTTGGTTGAGTGTAAAGATCTTTATAATAATCTTCAAATGACTTTTGTATTTCTTTTAGTTTATAACAAATTTTTCCGGAATGTGTGTCTTTAATTTTGTGGATGGATCTTTCCTCTTGTTGCCTTCTGATCCTCCAGGCTAATAGTTTTTTAGCTCTTGGTCCATTATCATAATATCGTTGTTTGGTGACCTTTGCCTTCATCTCCTCATGACTATCGTACAGTCTATTCAAGTTTAGTTTAACAAGTTTTATCTGGTCTAATAATTTGGGATCATTAAGTTCTGCATGTTTCATTTCTAGGTTTTTTAGTTCTTGTAATAAGTCTTTTATACGATTCTGTTTTTCCCTTTTTTTAATGGACGACCACATTATAAGTTTTCCTCTTAATACTGCCTTAGCAGCGTCCCACACAGTAGCTGGAGACACTTCACTAGTATCATTTAGTTCTAAATATTCTTTAAAACCCTTATGAATATATTGAATACACAAGGGATCATTTAACAAGCTTGTGTTAAGTTTCCATGTTGTATTTTTAATTTCAGTGTCCAAATGTAGGGATAGGTAGACACCTGCATGGTCTGAGATATCTTTGACCCCTATTTGACAGTTTACGATTCTATGTCTTTCTGAGTTGAACATAAAAAAGTAGTCAATTCTTGAATGGACTTTATGAGGATGGGAGAAAAATGTAAATTGTCTTGCTGTTGGGTTTATGTCCCTCCAAACATCCATCATACCCGCTTCAACGAGAAGTTTCTTAACAGTGTCTGTCTCAGAATTAATTCTTTTTGTTACATTTGTGGAGTCAAGATAAGGTTGTAACTGTATGTTCCAATCTCCACCACAAACAAGGACCCCCTCAGCCTCTTTAGCAATCAGATCAAATATTTTCTTTATAAATATTTTATCATTACCTGGGGGTCTGTACACATTCAGAAGTGTTACCTGTTTATGATCAATGTAACCTTTCACTAGAATGTATCTCCCCTCAGTGTCCTTTATCTGTTTCGAGATTTGGAATACAACTTTGTTTGAGATTAGTATTAAAACTCCTCTTTTCCCCCCATATTTATAGGATGAGTAGTATGCATTTCTAAATCCCAAGTGCTTAAACTTCTCATGTTCTTTAACACTAAGGTGGGTCTCCTGAAAGAAAATATGTTGTTTTTCTCTTTTTATTTTAGTGATTAACTTGCTCCTTTTGATGGGATTTTGCAGACCATTAACATTTAAAGAAAGGATTTTATATTCGTGATTCAACATTCTACCTCCTAGTTCTCATGCACATATTTCCCACCTCCATCAATATAAACACATAAGAAAAGACCATCTGTGCTGAACCTAACATCATAACAAAAAACAGAAAACCTCCAACGTGAAGTAAAGTAATAACTTCTGAACAGGGAGGGGAGACCATCTAAGGAAGGGCCCCTCCAGATGTGTACTAACATCGTCTTATAAGCGAATGTAGTTCGCGCAGTTATTGGTTGGTGTAGTGTCGGACACCCGATGAACTGTCCAATAAGTATTTAAATAATATTCTTAGCTAAAGGAAAAAAAGAACCCACGGCATTCAGCCCATGTCCAATTCGAAAGGGAGAAATGGCCTTCACAAAAAGGAAAAAAAGAAAAAACTCAAAAAGGTTTTGAAATACTTTTCAGTCATAAATTTACTTTCCTTTCATTTTCACACACGGGTGCACCTCAGGTCTTCTGGCGTGTGAGAGCATGCTGGAATCTCCGGAGCTTCTCTTTGGCCCGCTCTATGTCGCTGGCCCGGTTCCGACGTCTTGGGGAGCCGCTGGTCTGCCACGCATGTTCTCCCAGCTTCGTGCGGGGTATTCCGGCTGTTTGGGGTGCGTCGCCAGCTGTGTTACTCGCGTCGGTTTCTTCGTCAGCTGTTAGTATCCCCTTCCTCCGCATATCCTCCGCCGCCTCCTCCGCGTTATTGTAAATGGTGGGGCCTTCTTCATAAAAAACTCGAAGTTTTGCGGGGGCGGGTGTTTGGAATCGGAGCCCCCGATTTTTCAACACCTTTCTCAGTGGCGCATATTCCTTCCTCTTTTTAATTATTTCTGCTGGGTAGTCGTGATCGAAGTAAACTCTTTTCCCGTTGATGTGTACTTCTTTCTTTTTCCATGCGGTGCTCAGCACCAGATCCTTGGTTTTGTATAGGAGGAAATGTGCGATCATGGATCTCGGGGCTGCTTGCGGTGGTGGTTTAGGTCCGAGTGACCGGTGACAGCGTTGTATTTGGAGATCAATGTCAGGGAGTTGTAACTCCGATTTAATGAATTTCTCCAGAGACTCACAAGCATTGTTCCCCTCCTCTCCCTCGGGGATCCCGAAGATGCGTAAGTTGTTTCTGCGGGAGCGTGTCTCTAAATCTGTTAACTTTGACACAATGCGCTCCTGCTCCCTTCAATGCCTGGAGAAGCGCATCCTTCGCGGCCACACTCCCTCCTCCACTTCGGCCACTCGGTTCTCCACCTCCTCCATCCTGACCTCTGTGTTCTTGAGTTCTGTCCCGATCTCACTCAGCTTCTGGTTAACTTCTTCTTTAAAGTTTCCGAGCTCTTCCCTCAAGTCTC